>CAUYPO010075225.1:0-38408 GCA_963574435.1 Cheirogaleus major | reverse complement strand
GTGTTTCAGTAAGTATGTAAACAATTGGTATAGACAGTATGGTAAACAGCTTGTGTGTATGTGTTGTTGCTGTCATAGGGTGAGTCCAGGTTTTGGTCCAGTAATTAAGAATATTCATATACCTTCACCTCTAAACTATGGCTTGTTGTTCTACAGAGTATGGTTTTTGAGACCACTACAAAGAATGAAACTATAGCACAGGAAGATAAAACCAAGTTGCTAAAAGCTGCTTTTCTTCAGTACTGCAGGTATAGTGAGTTTTTAAAATTATGGCTTATTTTATATATGACAGTACGTTTTACTGACATACATTACTTACTTGTTGACTGGTGGGAACAAGTTGGAGAAATGTTGCCACCAAGAGGAGAATGTGTTTCTGAGCTTTAGTACTTTAACAAGCTATTCTTCTGAACTTGGCAGCCATGGGAGGGTTCCAGCTAGCTGGGCTAGAAATGTAGGCTTTAACATACCTCCTCCACTTTATGAAAAACAATGTACCATTAAAAACGGTGTTCGTGAAGACATACTGCAAGGGTCTTTTGATGTAATGTTAAGGCACAAATTAGTTGCACACAAAGTTTCATTAGTACAAAGAATTAGACTTGGCCTATTAGTTGGATTTTGCAGTATATAAAATCACCATAAAACTTAGTGTCTTAAGTTGGATTTTGCAGTATATAAAATCACCATAAAACTTAGTGTCTTATTTAATGTGGCTCATGATTCTGCAGTTTGGCTATGTGGAGTTGGGCTCACGGGGCAGTTTTACTGGTCCCAGCTCGGCTCACTCACTGGTCAGCTACACGCTGGCTGCCCCTGACTGAACTCATATTTCTAGGCCTTGGCTGACCAGCGCTCTCTCTGCTTCATGTGGCCTCTCATCATCTAGTAGGCTGCCCCAGGCTTGTTCACATGTTGTAGGGTTCTAGAGTGGCAAGAGAGCTGCATCAGTGCACCAGTACTCTTCAGGTCTCTGCTCGGGTGATGTTTGCTAGTGTCCTGTTGACCAGAACAAGTCACTGGGGCAAGCTGTAGTGGGAGGATGTTTAAGCAGATGTGCATGTGGGCCAGGAAGGATTGCACCCTGTCACGCTTACTGATCTAATGCTCTTCTGGGTTTAAGGCTAATGCATATTTTGGTTTATCCTAGACATGTTTTCTGTAATTCCATGTATTCTGGCACCTTCCTTAAAAGGTGTGGTAAATTCATGTATGCATAAACAGGAAAATTGTGACCCAGTCTTTGTACTGCTTCTAGTTGGCTGTGGGAAAGTTTGGACAGATTGTTTAATGTTTCTGGTGTGTTGTTTCTTCTGTTTTGAAGTTGTTGAGTGGGGTAGAAGTTGGTTGAAGGATCATTAGTTTATCTGTCACATCTTTGTCTTGAAGAAATATGCTGAGTTTACTGCTTCCATTTTCCCCAGTCCGCAGTGCGTGATTCTATAATCACACTCATAGTGGTATCTGATGCATAGTGGCTCACAGATGCCAAAGTGCTTTTATAGTTTTAAAAGTCTGCCTCTTGATGGTCTACTGAGCTTAGTTTCTTGTCCAGAAGGGGGCACCATTAGGCAAGTTTTTATTTTTGTTTTAAATCATACCCTTTAAATCTTGTTCGTTTACAAGGTTCAATCTTACTAGAAAGATTTGGATTAAAAATACTGTGATTTTATCTTGCATAAGTTTATCCTCTAATTACAGTTCTGTCAGATTTGTGGCATCTCAGAATGTAAATGCTCATCACCGTCATTGTATTAGTCTCCTGTGGCTGCCATAACATATTACCACAAACTGGGTAATTTGTCTTAAGTTACCCAGTTTAATGCAGAGTAATTAAATTAATCTGATTTAAAACAACAGAAATTTATTCTCACAGTTCTGGAGGCAAGAAGTCTGAAATCAAGGTGTCCGCAGGGCCGTGCTCCCACTGAAGGCTCTGGGGAAGAATCCTTCCCTGCCCCTGTCCTGGTTTCTGGTAGTTGTGTCAGTCCTTGGCTTGCAGATGCATCAGTCCAGTTTCTGCCTCCATCGTCACATGGCCTTGTCCCACACAGCTGTCTTCACATGGCCTTCCTATAAGGACACCAGTCATTGGATTTAGGCCCCTCCTTATCTTAATTTAACTAATTTTATCTGCAAAAATCTTGTTTCTAAATAAGGTTAAATTCTGAGGCATTGGTTGGTTGGACATGAATTTGTGGGGGACACTAGTCAACCCAGTGTAGTCAGTTTAAAATGTTTTACAAGAGAAGACTATTAAGCACAAGAAGGGACCCCTAACCTAAGTCCTGCATGAGTGGTAACCTCAGGAACAGTGTCACTGGCCCTCTAGCACAGCTGTACTGGACTCATCGTGCCCAGCATGGGTGAGCTACTGTGTGTTTAACGAGCGATCACTTAACCAGTGATCATTACAAGCAGAATTGTGGTACCTTCAAAGCAGGATTTTTCAACCCTGTCAACGTTGACATTTGAGGCCAGATAATTTTTTGTCGTGGAGGCTGTCCTGTTAGTTATGGGCTGTTTAGGAGCATTGCTGGCCTCTTCCTACTGAATGTCAGCGCCCTTTCCCCCAACATGTGACCACCAAAGTTATCTTCAGACGTTGCCAAATGCCTCCTCAGGTAAAAATTGGCAGATAACATCAAGTGTTATCTGTTTATTTTTTTGCCAAGGTAATATTACTATTTTCGTGGCATGCTTTCTTTGAAATTAATTTTTATTTTGGTTTTCATAAAATCTTTTATTCATGGAAGTTTTAGGGAACTTACTCTGTAATTAGATTAAATCTTACCGCAGTCACCTTTGTATTCCCATAACCTATGGCATGACTAGGTCGCCAGCTTCACCCCGACCTTTCATACTTTCAGGCAGTTTTTCGGCATTTGTCAAGTCAGCTCTGTGTTCTTTTCTACCAAGACACAATTTTAGTCCTTTCCTCATCTCCTCCAACTTCCCAGTTCTCTTCCTCCTGCTTCCCACTTAGCAGATAACTTAACCTCCTACTTCGCAAAGATCGTAGAAGTGTCAGATAAGAACTCCCTGAATTTACTACCTACAAATTTATCCATGTCCCAACTTTTCCTCTTTCCCTCCTGATAAAGACTGATCTCTTTGTTTTGAGTGTCATTCTCTCCTGCTTCTTTTGAGACTATATTCCTTCAGTTATCCCTTTCCTCTGTCTTTGACCTTTCTTGTGCTAGCTGCTGCTTTTCAGCAGCTAACCATATTTAATCTGCCACTTTTAAAAAAGACTGTTCTCGAATTTTGTGTCTCCTTTGATCTCTGCCACCTTATGTGTTTGTTCTTGTTTATAGCTAAACTGCTTGAAAGGCTGTCTGCCTTTGCTACTATCTACCACATTCTTCCCTCTGTACTCTTTGAATGATCTCTTCTCCTCCTTTGGCTTCATTTGCTGAAGAAACACAGGTCTATCATGACCTGGGTCACTATATGCAAATGGACAATGTCCAAAAACAATTATATATTGCATAGGCACCTGAGTTTTAACATATCCCAACCTGGGCCTATCTTCTCCAAAGTTTATTCTCACTCCTCTACCCCCTGTACCAGTGACAAGCACTACCATGTATTCACTGGTCAGAGCAAAATCACATGAGTCAGCCTTATAGTCGTCACCCCTTATCCCCCAGGGGTGTGTTCCAAGACCCCCGATGGATGCCTAAAACCTCAGATAGTACTGAACTCAGTATATACTATTTTTTCCTGTACATACATACCTATGATAAAGTTTAATTTATAAATTAAGCACAAAAAAAAGAAATAAAAAATTTAAAAAAGAATTAGGCCCAGTAAGAGATTAACAACGATAACTAATAATAAAATAGAACAATAACAATATACAGTTGACCCTAGAACAACATGTGTTTGAACTGTGTGGGCCCATTTATGTGCAGAATTTTTTTCAACCAATTGTGGATTAAAAATACATTGTTAGGCCAGGCGCGGTGGCTCACACCTGTAATCCTAGCACTTTGGGAGGCCGAGGCAGGTGGATCGTTTGAGCTCAGGAGTTCAAGACCAGCCTGAGCAAGAGCGAGACCCTGTCTCTACCAAAAATAGAAAGAAGTTATTTGGACAGCTAAAAATATATAGAAAAAATTAGCCAGGAATGGTGGCGCATGCCTGTAGTCCCAGCTGCTCGGGAGGCTGAGGCAGGATTGTTTGAGCCCAGGAGTTTGAGGTTGCTGTGAGCTAGGCTGTCGCCACGGCACTCTAGCCTGGGCAACAAAGTGAGACTCTGCCTCAAAAAAAAAAAAAAATTACTTTAGAAATCCTAAATCTTTTTCTCTTATCTATAAATCTTCCTCCGTAGGCAATTATAATAGTTGGAGCTCATTGCATGTGGAATTAGGCAGTCAATGATCTAGTTTTATAGAAGCTGGTGAATACTATAGAACATGTTGGCTTTTTTTTTTTTGAGACAGGGTCTCACTCTGTTGCCTGGGCTAGAGTGCAGTGCTGTCATCATAGCTCACTGCAACCTCAAACTCCTAGGCTCAGATGATTCTCCTGCCTCAGCCTCCCAAGTAGCTGGGACCATAAATGCAAGCCACTGTACCTGGCTGGCTTATTTTCATAAATGTTCTAATATTTATTTAGTAGCTGTTATTAAAATATTTGAATCATAGTTAAGTCTCCATAGTAGCAGTAGTTTAATTATTATGCCTTCATGGATATAACATATTATAAAGATAATACATAGTTCAAATTTGGTACTGATTTAAATTAAAAGAAATCATTTTAGAATCATAAACAATTGGAGAGATAAACAAACTTGCTAGATAATCAGTTTGTTGCAGTCTTGGCTAAGAGCCTAACAGTTCAGTGAAATAGCAGCATATCCTCTCCTTCCCCTGCCTCACCTCTTGTGCTAAGACATTTTTTTTCTCTGTATTATTTATCTTTCTCTTAGGAGTTATTGATTTCACTTTGGCCACAGACTGCTGCCCTCTTTCTGACTAGCCAGTTAAGATGCTTTCTCTGGCCACATATAAGAGAAACATTAGAAAAGAGGAAAATCACATAAATTCCTCATTTCCTAGTGTTGCTTTTACATTCAACATTAAGAAAGTATACGTTGACTGAGCATATGTAAATAAAGCTATTCCCACTACTTTAAATGTAAAGTATTATTTCAAAAGAATCCTCATATCTTTTAGGTAGATGAAAAACGGAATATTATTAGTAAAAATGAACTTTTCTTTAGAGTTTACCAGTTAAGACTTTATTCCCCCTAAGTATGCATCTGAGAGATATGTATATGTATTGATAATATACTTGGGTTGAGGTTCATAGGCTGAGGTTTCTGAAAAATTGGATCATAGCACTGGAGATTAGAAGGAACCCCTAGATCTGCCCTGTCCAACAAAGTAGCCACTAGCCATATGAGGCTGTTAAGCTGCTGAAACGTGGCTATCTGAATTGAAGCGTTGTGTAAGTCTAAACTATATAATGGATTTTGAAGACTTAGTACCATAAAAAGGATGTAAAGTATCTCATTGATAATTTTTATATCGATTACATGTTACAATGATGATATCTTAGATTTACTGGGATAAATAAAATACATTATTAAAATTAATTTCACATGTTTCTACTTTTTTTTAAAGTGTAGATTCTACAAGTGCTTGCATTTGTAGCTTGCTTTATATTTCTTCTGTTGGACAGCACTGGGTCTAGTAAGTTTGTGTAATCTTTCAACATAATCAGAGTATCACAATCAAATATCAGTTTATCAGAACCCACTTAAAATAATCTAGAAATTCTATAGTTTCTTTTGGCTATCTTACTCAATGTTTAAAATTAGTGTAAAGAACACTTTATTGAAAATGATTCCAAAATGCTAGGAAAGTATGAGATTAGCTCACTGTATGTTCATTAGTCTACTAGTAATCTTTTCCAGGACTTCTTATAAAAGAGGGTAATAAAGAAGAGCTAGTTGTTACTTGGATATTTTATTAGGATACATTTTATATCATCACTGTTAGGATAAAGTTTTATACTCCAAAAAAGGAAATGATTTTTATAAGTATAAAATATTTCTGATCCCTGGCTATCTCCAGATTACTAACTTTTATAAACTTTTTAAAGCAATTTTATTTTGCCAATTTTTTGAAGCCATGTACTTTTTAATTTTTTGAATTTCATTTTATGTCTTTTTAAAAGACCATTAGATCAATAAAATTAAATGTGTATATTCTATTATAGTGCTTTGTACAGGGAAGTATAAAAACAAGCAGTGACACAGTATCAAAATTTGAAAACTTTTGGAATTACTAATATAACTACAGTGATAAAAGTACTGGGAAATTTAGGTGATAGAGACAATAGTCCAAGGAGAATTAAGACTAGTAAAGCTCTTCTTCCTATCAACCGTTTTAGGTTAGCTTGACATCTTTTATTGGTGCTCATGGAAACTTACAAATTATTAATAAAACTTGAAGAACTGTTTACCTCACTAAGACAACCAAAAAAGTAATTTCACTGGTTTTGAAATAAATTGACATTTAAGAAACGAAGCAAGCTTTTAAAATAATGTTTGTTTCCAAGGCCAAACAATTGAATTAGCACTTTTTGAAAAACATGTAAGAGCAATCATTAAGTATGACATTAAAAACTTTCAACAATCTGACCATAACTTTTTTCTCTCACCTTTGTAGGGTGAGCTTTTCTAGCTTCTATGTGTTAATCTAACCATTCTTTTTGCTGTATCAAATACATTTTATGCTCGTTTGCTTCTAGGCTTTGTGTTCCTGGTCCAAATCACAAACCTTCCACCTTCCTCTCTTTCTTTCAAAATCTTCCAATCATTTAAGACATTGCTCATATTTTTCTTTTCTGAAGCCTTTCCTATCCTTATCCACTGCAGCCCAAGATGAAGAAAATAATTAACATCTGTATAATATTTCACTCTTTGTAAAGCCCTTTCATATATTTTCTGATTCTTTGTCAATCTAATGAGGTAGATGATGTTATCCATTTTATATATAAGAGAATTCAGACTCAGAAAATACATGACTTTTCCAGAACTCATAAGGATACAAAGTAGCAAAGCTAAGAATACTGCAGTGGTCCCCAGCCATTTTGGCATCAGAGAGGGTTTTCATGGAAGACAATTTTTCCATGGACCAGGGAGGGAGAGGATGGTTTCAGGATGATTCAAGTGCATTACATTTATTTTTCACTTTATAATTATTATTATAACATCATAATATATAATGAAATAATTATACAACTCACCATAGGTTGGGGACCCTTGGAATACTGAACCAAATCTTCTCATTTCAAGTTTATGCTCTTTCCTCTATGCCATGATTGTCTCAACTCCTATAGTAGTTATGTAGCACTTATTTGGCCATTAATTGCTCACTGTCTTTGTATTATACTTTATTGAATTTGACTGTTAGCTTTAGGCCTGAAGGGATTGTGTTTAGATTTGTACATGGGGAAAGGGAATAAATGGAAATAGTGAAGAGAACTGAATACATTTCTTCCTGATAATAGAATCTATGTAGGTCATCAAGAGCTCCATATCAGCCCATTTACTTTTCTGAAAGTTTATAATCTGCCTATATCTTTTAAAAAACATGATATCCAGGGCCAGTCTTGGTGGCTCACTCCTGTAATCCCAGCTACTCAGGAGGCTGAGACAGGAGGATTGTTTGAGCTCAGGAGTTACAGGTTACAGTGAGCCATGATCATGCCACTGCACTCCTGTCCTGCCTGGGGACAGAGCAAGACCCTGTCTCTTTAAAATATATATATATATATGGCATCCAGAATTACTCTTTTTCCTCTAGCCAAAATAACTACCTCCCTTTTTGTGGAACTTTGGTATAATTTTTAAGGCAGAACTAAACAGGAAGGACTTCCCTGATTACTCTGACTAAAGTATATAGCCCCTCTCTATCAAGCTCCATCTCAGTAATATTTTCTTTAAAGCTCTTAAAACTGGCCGAAATTATCCCATTTCTTTATTTAGCTTGTTTATTGTTTGTCTTCTCCTACTGGAATATAAATTGAATGAGAGCAAAGATGTTATCTGTCTAGTCGATAACATCTGAAACAGTGTGTGACACATAGTAAGCACTCAGTAAATATTTACTGAGTGATCGAGTTACTTTATTCATAGGAAAAGTGCACTATGATAGCCATCATTCTAAACAGTTTATGTAGTACCCATCAAATACCATAAAATGGGTGGTCAAAAGCATTTATAGTAGCATTATAATTCCAAATATAATGAGTCAAAACTACTGCAATTGCCTAAAGAAGAATATTAATAGATGTAAGGGAAAAAAGTAGGATTTTTAAAAACAATTTAATTTTAAATAGATGGGGTTTAATCTTGTAACCCAGATGGGATAAGAACTGAAGTTCTTTAAAAATTTCTCTATTTTTCCCCTAAAGATAAAGTTGCATTTGTAACCATTATGAAATTTATATTTATTATAACTATTATGCTCGAAGTCTGAAGCTTTTCCACAGGAATGAAAATTTAGAGTCTGAGTTCCAAACTTAAGCATAAGCATTTGCTGTACAGAAATCTATGGTAATGATGCCTCTTAGTGTTTGACGGTTTTTTAGGAAAGTATAACATGTAGAGGTAAGATGTAGTTTATTATTAAATAGCCAGTAGTTAAATTTATTGTAATTACTTAGATAATATCTAAAAATCAGGTCAAATATTAAAATATACATAGCTTAATCCTCTTTAATTTTATGTTAATATTGGGACAATGTCTATTTAAGTATTGTTAAGAATATCATGGCTCATAATTAGATTGTAGCTATAGAAAATTTCTTTGAAATCCTGTCTTGTTTTGAATATCAGATGTGTATGCACATATAAAGATTGCATGTGAGAAAGCATATGGAAGTGTTTCATTATATAAACTAAAGTATTATATAAATGCTATTATTATGGGAAAGGCATAGACCGGTTTTTTTTTTTTTAGCACTGTATGAAAAGAGACTAAAATTCAGTGTGATAAAGGCCTGAAAAGGGAACTTGGCAAAGGGCATGATCTTGGAGGATGCCTGAGTCCTTCAGGGATGAATCTGGTAGTTACTTTAATGCTTTATGTCAAGTAAAACTTACTGAGTAAAAGAAGACTATTTGTCAATAGACCTCCAAGTAGTAGCAAAATAGTTTGTATAACTTAAAATAATGAAAATAACTTATACTTGTATGTCATAATATAAATTTTACTGTTTTCACATGTATTATCTCATCTGATTCCCACGATAACCTTTGTGAGCTAGGAATTTGGAGACATTAAACAGTTTACTTTAGCAGACCAGGACATTTCAGTATAATGAAATTAAAAAACAAAACAAAACTAAGTTACTTTCCTTTTAAGTGGCAGAGCTGAGATTAGAAACCAAGCATTCAAATTCTTAGGTCTTTATTCTTTAATTTATTCTTTAAACATTTGTAGCCCTTTTATGCTAGTCCTCTAACAGGAATTGAAGATTCAATGATAAATATTAATAATAGTTTCCCCTAGGCAACTTTCAAGTAATTCAGTAAGACTGAGGTATGTGAGGCATTGACAGAAATTAAGGCTGGAAAGGCTGTGAAATCTTCTGACTCCAGAGTCAAAGATATATATTTTAAGAATATAAATATTGGAACTGAAATACAATGAATGCTACCTATGTTAAGTTTTAATGATTTTAAATTTTAACAGTCAAGATGAATAAATAGCAAATATTAACTAGGATATATGGAAAGAGCCACTTAGTTGGAAAGCTCTGTGTGTTTATATGCTTGTAAACAAGGACATTTTGTTATACATATGGTATAGTGATTTTTTTCTATAAAAAATTATTCTATTGCATATGATATTATTGTCATCAAAGGAGTAACTAATACTTCCATGGTCCTCACTATGTGCCAGTCACATTTAAGTATATCACACATTGATCTCACTTAATCCTCACTGCAACCCTACAGAGTTGGTATTAATGTTAACCCCATTTGACAAATGAGAAAACTGAGTCATAGAGAGATCTACGTTCAAGACCACAGAGTTACCAGGATTCTAACTCAGGCAGTCTGGCGCCAAAATCAGTGCTTTTAACCACTGCACTATCAGTATTCCCTGGTGCCAGCTTGGCAGTTTTATAATCACTGTGATCTACTTATATTTGAGGTTATATATTCAATTATCTAACGCACTATTAACGGGATATAAAAGAGCCTCAGTTTATTTGCTTATTTTTTTATTTTTATTTTATTTTTTTTACTTTATTTAAAACATTTTTTAAATTTTCTACTTTACTCTTTTTTTTTAATTTATTTTTCCCCAAGTTCTAGAATGCATATATTTGCTTATTTTTGGATATGAAATATTGGGGAATGGAAGTCATAATTTTCTAATATGAATCACTTATGAGAAATTTCAGGACTAAATGTAATCCATTGAAGAATTAAATATTGGCAGAAAAAGTTTTCTTTCTTTTTTTTTTTAAATTAATTTTAGTAGAGACGGGATCTTGCTCTTGCTCAGGCTTGTCTCAAACTGCTGAGCTCAAACCGCCTTGCCCTTCCAGAGTGCTAGGATTCCAGATGTGGGCCTCTGCTCCCAGCCCCAGAAAAAGTTTTCAACAGGTGCATTGGTAAAATATTAGAAGTCATTTGTCCTCAAGCATTTAAGCGATGATCTGAATTTTATTTTTTTTATTTTTAAATTATAAATAGAGATGGGGGTCTCACTCTTGCTCAGGCTGGTCTCGAACTCCTGAGCTCAAGTGATCCACCCACCTTGGCCTCCCAGAGTGCTAGGATTACAGGCGTGAACCACCACGCCCAGCCGAAGAATGGTTTTTACACCATTAATTGGCTAGGGAAAAAAAATCAAAAGAAGATTAGTATTTTGCAATGCATGAAGATTATAAGAGAATCAAATTTTGGTGTCCATAGTGTTACTGGAAGGCAGCTGGGCTCGTCATTCACATACTGCCTATGGCTGCTCTCCAGTCAAGCAGTTGCAACAGACATCACTTAGCCTACAAAGCTGAAAAAATTTACTATCTTTACAGAAAAAGTTTGCCAATCCCTAGTTTAGAGCTAAAAAGCTAGATATACTCTCATAGCTAAGATTACAAGAATACCAAATAGTAAAGACAACGGGGGACTTCAAAACAGAAAGGAAGTGTAGTTCACCTTGACAATTCTGCAGATGAGCACATCATAGCGCTGATGGTTGATTCGGTGTCGCACCAGAACTTTATTCACCATTGGAATGAAAATTTGGTACTATGAAAGAGGAGGTGGAAGAGATCAGAAACCATTACTTTGGAGAGTAGAAAAAAGGACAGGAAACCCCAACTGTGTTATAGCTATTTCTTCTGGGTTTGTGGCTGGCTCTGCAGTGTTCAGAAGAATCCCTCTCCACCACCTACTGCGATAACCCTAGTCCAAGTCCCATCATCTTCCACCTGCCTTGCTGTGATGGCCTCTTCACAGTCTCTGACCCCATCCTTGCTCCCACAGCCTATGCTTTTACACAGCATTGAGAGTCACTATTTTAAAATATTATATCACATCATATTTTTTCTGTGTTCAAAATCCTGCAAAGACTTCCAGTCTTGTTCAGAGTAAAAGCCAAAGTACTTACAATCACCCACAACAGTGATCTACAAGTTCTAGCAGGCATCAGAATCACCTGGAGAGCTTGTTGATTCAAAAGGTCTGAGGGGAGGCCTCCAAGAATGTGCATTTCTAGCAGGTTTCTGGGTATATAGATACTGATACTGTTTGCCCAGGGATCATGTTTGAGAAGCAATGGCCTACAAGATCTAGTCTCTACCCTTATCCCACCTTATCTCCATGATCTTAACTCCAAACACTTCCCCTTACACACTTCTCTGATGTCACACTGTTCCCTTGCTGTGCCTTGAACTCTTTAAGCAAGCTGCCATCTCAACCTTTGCAGATGTGATTTCTTCTGCCTTCATCCAACTCTCTGGGATTGGGACTTTATTTTATTTAGGTCTCTGCTCAAATGTCAACTGATCAGAGAAGTTTTCCCTGTCTATCTTAAATAAAGCATTTCTCTCCTCTGGTGGGTTTAAAAAGTCAAGATAACAATAAAAAGAAAAAAAAGAAAAAAATTCTTTTTTTTTTTTTTTTTTTTGAGACAGAGTCTCACTCTGTTGCCCCGGCTAGAGTGCCGTGGCGTCAGCCTAGCTCACAGCAACCTCAAACTCCTGGGCTCAGGCGATCATTCTGCCTCAGCCTCCCAAGTAGCTGGGACTACAGGCATGCGCCACCATGCCCGGCTAATTTTTTCTATATTTTAGTTGGCCAATTAATTTCTTTCTATTTTTTAGTAGAGATGGGGTCTCACTCTTGCTCAGGCTGGTTTCAAACTCCTGAGCTCAAACGATCCGCCCGCCTCGGCCTCCCAGAGTGCTAGGATTACAGGTGTGAGCCACCGCGCCCGGCCTAGAATACTGTATTTATTAATGCTTTCTGGACTTAGGACTGGTGTTTTTAAAAAGCCACAAATAATAATTTTATTGATTTCCTTTCCTCTGATGTCAAGTTTTCCTCAATCCACTGTAGTACCTTGCTTATAGTAGGTGTTTAAGATTTATTAATATTTATTTAACTAAAGTAGACTGAATCCAATGTTATGCTATCCTAGAAAGCAGTCAGGCCTATGCAATAACTCCATTTTAATAGTTTTAATTTTATTTTTTCAGCACAAAAGAGAAAAACAGTGATTCTACCAGTCTTGCAGCTCTTTTCTGACCATGCAGTATACTTTGTGAAAGTGGTTAAAGTCCAAAAACATATCATTTAATATACTCCAAAAAGCATAAAAAGGAGGATGGATTTTTCCCAAAAGTATAATAGAGCACAGTGTACTATGTATTTTCAAGGAGTTATAATTTTTTAAAAATATAAGTATTCTTCAAAAATTTTTAGCAATTAACTCTCAATTTATAACATCATGCCAATGAAAGTGGTTACATGGAAAATCCCAAAAAGCAAACAATCCAAGTTATACATTTGCCTCTCCAAATTAGTTTAGTCATGGTGCAGGTGATTGTTTTTACACATTAATTTTCTCCATTTTTATATTCAGAGGTAGCATATTGCCACATTAGTTTGTGTCAGGACATCACATTTTGAATATATTTAAGTCACCATCTTCCACCATTTATAGTTCTCAAGCAAAGTCTAACCTGCCATTATATCAGTAAAACATCGATCCATCTGTCTTGTGTATTAATAAAACGTCGATCAATCAAGTATCATTTATTGGAAATGAACTACAACTGAGAAAATATGTCAACAGTCCAGAACACCTCAGGGCCAACTGCAGACAAGCGTCATGCACTCTTTTTGGACAGTCAAGGCTTTTATCAGCAAATGCTTTTGGGAAAGGAGTTGTTCTCTCCTTCCTTGAGACTTTTGATCATCAGAGTCAGCGCTCTCTTTTCATCTTGAAGCCCTGTGATGTTTTCCACAGAAGACTGAAGATTGGGTTTTAGAGATACGAGTTCCAAGGACAGATTTTCACTTATGTACAAATTATAAATGAATAAAAGTGCTTGAAAACTTAATTATTTAAAATTTGCTTATTTAGTTGCATTCTCGATGTTTTGGGCCACTTCTTAGATGCCTTGCTTAAAGGCCTGTGGCCCGTTGTCATGGTGAAATAGAATTAATAACAATTATCACTTATGCAAACTTGATACTTGTCAAATGTACCCTTTCTTTGTATACTTAAAAAAAAGACACTGGCAAATCTAGTAGGCTTCAAAAGGATTATGAATTTTTAGAAACACTGTTCCTTAATTATAGCTGTTTAGAAATTTGAGATGAACACATCAACCAACATATGACACATGCAAACACTACTGTTCTGCTGGCTAGCGGCTTCATGACTGAAGCCTGACATTTGCTCTTTCAAGGGGTTTGAGAGTAAATTTAGCTTGAAACAATCTGGAATGGAGGGAAGTCACTTCATGGTCCAAATAATCTTTTTCCTTTTGAACTCTCTTATAACTTGTCATTATTGACCAATCAAAAGGATCTAGTTCATCTTTCTCCTAAAAGATTAAAATTGAACTCAGTTTAGTTTATATTAAGTCACTTACAGTACAATCAAAGGGGACTCTACATTTCTGTATATTGTAGGATAGTTTTGAAAGCACTAATATAAGTAGAAAATGAACTAGGTAATAGTTTATTATAGTAATAGAATACAGAACTGAAAACCTGAGTTACAGCCTGTTTCAATCTATGCTGTATCTGTTTGAATTAGATCATATCATTAACCTCGCCAGGCCTCAGTTTGTTCACCTGTTAAATGGGAATAAGACTACCTTTACCCCCGAGATGTTTAGATTCTAAATGAAACACAATCTGAGCCTCTTGGAAGGCAATGAAAAGACCTTGGTGTTGAGGGTGGTGTTCTTCTTAAATGTGTTTTTAATGTGTTACCAATTTATATAATTATGAGTTTGGATGTTGTCTCTAATCCTCCAGGCTACTAGAGTATGGATTCTTTAGCTTTCCCTACAGTCCCAGGAAAAGTGGCTGGCTAATGAAACCTTTCAAAGCACATGAATCAAAAACAAAACAAAACAAAACAAAACAAAACAAACACATGAATCAAACCATATAAACAAAATTGCCATCTGTGAACACATAGGTAGGTATCACTCACTTTGACTACGTTTTTAAAACAGTCTTCTGCATCATCCATCAAGTAATGGTAATATCCTCATTTTTTCAGATGGAAATATGAGCACAGAGAACTTAGGCCCGATGTTAAAAACTGGAATTGTGTTATCTCTTAGCATCCTTTTTCACTCTATGTTTCTATGATTCTGATAATAGAAACAGAAAGATTTGCAGGTTCAAGCATTGTTTCCAGTAAAAAATAATGCAGATATTATTTCTAGGGAATAATATAGCCTAATTTTTCACATAACAAAGAGGCTTAATTCAAGTCCCTTTGAGATAAAAGACAAGTCAAGCAAATAGCAGCAAGTAATTTTTCCTTGCAATACCTTTTCCAAACAATCAAATATAAGGGGATTCTTTTTTTTCCTTTGTGTTCATTTGATTACCCCACAGTTTACAAATCACAGGTCTGTCGTGTACACTTTGTACCAGACAAGTCTGGACAAGCGAAGATTGTGGGGCGTTCGCAAAAGCCACTTAACATACTTGGTCGTCATTAAAGTTATGACTTTGAAAACGAAAGAAGACACGCCCTTTTACTGTGACAGGCAGGTTTACATAAATTGCTACACAAACTAAATTCAGAATAACTTCAATGCATATTGAAAAAGTTATTCTTTCATTGACATGCTGCCATAACACTGATATTTTTAAAACTATCCACAGTAATTAATAAATATGACATGAAGGTTTTAGTACCTCCTTCTCCCTTCTGTGTATTCTTTCTGCAAGTCACGGGGTGGACCTGCAGCCACCTAGACTCTCCATTGACAATTGCATGAGGTTTCACTTTCCTCCAGAGCACTTATCCTGCCACGTTATAAATCAAGGAAAGAAAGCCAAGAGACATGGCCTTAGGAGCTCTGATGGGACTTGTGGTTTGTTCATTTGCTTCCTCTAATATCTCTTTTTGCTACAGTTTCAGTTCCATGGCTCAAGAATATCCAAGTTAAAAAAATGAACGAATAACAAACATGGCTGCAGTTCAGGTGGGCGCAGCGGCTCGGGCACTGAAGTCAGCAGGCGCACTGCCAGCAAATGCCGGAGGGTTAGCGATGGGAGCTGTGGCAGAGACAGACCTCGGTTTATAGCCCGCTTCTGTTTCTTACCAGCCGCGCTCTGTGCCCTCATCTATAAAATGGAGATATTAACTCCCACTTTAAAGAACTATGTTCAAGGTTAATGAAATACCCAGTGTTAACTGCTCAGTGCGGTGCTTGACAGAATATGTATTCCATAAGAGCTGTCATTGTTGGTGCTAAACTCGCTTATATCACTTATGCTAAAATAACATGGAACTTTACTAGGACAAATCAGGAAAAGACCATTCTTAGGAGTAAAATATTTGTATTATATAATTTAAAAACTAGTGAAGTTTCTTACTTGCAATAACATACAGTAACAGACCTTACAAGCATAAATTATGCCAAACCTGCTTGAATGAACAGATGAGAACCACTTAGAATGACCATAGCAGGATTCACAGGGTATTAGACAGATCTTGATTTCAAGTCTAGGTTTATCCTGGAACGATTTATCTTTGACCTTTGGCTTTCTCATCCGTTAAATTAGCAGCTTGCGGGGTGCTGCGAGGACAGTGTATTAAAACTGTGCGTGTGTCTGTCTACATCTGTATCTGTCTGTCTGTCTCACACAGTGAACTATATAGAATCATCATTACTCCAGAATTATAATAAATTTTTGACTGCAAGTAGGGTTTTAGCATTATTTATTTATGTACAACATAATATTTTGATATATATGTGCAGACACGAATAGTGAAATGACTGCAGTCAAGTAAGTTAACGTGCCCATCATCCCACATAGTTCCTTTCTGTGTATGGTAAGAGCGCCTAAGATCTGTTCTCTTGGCGAATTTCCAGTATGCAATACAATATTATTAAAGTGTAGTCACGTTGTACATTAGCTCTCTAGACTTACTCATCCAAGGTAACTGTACCCTTGTGCCCTTTGACCTCTATCTCCCCCATTTCCCCCTCACCCTGTTAAAATTATTTTAAATGCTAAAAATCCATCTGATATATATATATATAAACATTCTCTTTGCAAAATTATTTGCATTATTGCTTAGCTAATCCTTTTGTCACTTATATAATTAAAAATTAACCTCAAGGGGGTTATGATTGGGATGGGGCATAAAGTCATTCAGGATTCTAGGGGAGGTGGTGACCAATTTCACAGAGGGGTGACAGCAGAACAACTCAGAAGAAGCGGTGTTAAAACTCACAAAGTACACTCATTTGGCAAGAAAAAAATAGTTAATTTGCTTACATCAAAATTGGGAATTTCTCTTCAATGAAGGACATTATGGATGGAGTTAACACAAATGGCAGGTAAGAGAGAAGATTTTTGCAGTATCTAAAACTGACAATGATCTCATTCAAATCTAAGCAAATCAGTGGCTTCTGGGTAAGTGGTGAAGTTCTCTTTATTGATGTGGGTGGTAATTACAAGAGTGTCTGCCTTATAATTACTCATTAAGCTATGTATTTTGTGTGATTTTTTGGTGTCTGTTTTTTATTGTACAATAAAAAAATTTATTCTACCCAGTTATTGTATGAACTACTACAAAGGTAAAATCATAGAGGACTGATTTAGTGAGATTTTATTATGTTTTTAAAACACATAAAATAGAATTAGCATATAAATGAGAGATCTTTATTTCTATCTTTTGATTGGGTCCTTGCACCGATGCACCAACTTGCTATCCACACTTTCCATTGTCATGGGAACAATTCTGAACGCCAACAGCTGTAAATACAAAGTAGAATTAATATCATTGTAGGCAGTAACAGTTCACATGGCAATATACATAATCAATATTACTAATTTCAAAAGATGAATCAAAGTATAATGGGGCTTCATGAGTTTGGTAGTGGTAAGCATAATCATGCCCACTTAAAGAATAAAAAATGTAGACAGTTTAAAAAGCGATCAGCAGATGACAAGTTGAACATGTGAGTCCACATTTGTGTGGCTATTCAAAGAGCTCAAAAGATGCCTTTGCTATAGTAAATATGTATTGAACAAGTTAATATTATCTTCAGTGAAAAATGTGAAAATTGCAAGTATTCTTTAACTATTTAGAAAATACATGAATCTGGGCTGGGTGCAGTGGCTCACCCCTGTAATCCTAGCACTTTGGGAGGCCAAGGCAGGAGGATTGCTTGAGGCCATGAGTTTGAGACCAGCCTGAGCAAGGACGAGACCCCATCTCTACAAAAATAAAAAATAGAAAAATAAGCCAGGTGTGGTGGTGCACACCTGTAGTCCCACCACTCCAGAGGCTGAGGCAGGAGGATTGCTTGAGCCCACAAGTTTGAGGTTATTGTGAGCTATGATGATGCTACTGCACTCCAGCCTAGGCAACAGAAGAGACTCTGCCTCAAAAAAAAAAAAAAAAGATTAAAAAAAAATATATATATATATGAATCAGTATCTTAGGCACAATTTGCTTACAAGGAAAAGGAACCTCCTTAGGCTTTCTCTAGGTGAAGGGATACAGAGGCACCTTAGGAAATCCAAGGCTTCATGAGGGCTCAGAACTAGCAACTGGAAACCTGGCAGGAACCAAGGAAGTTCTGGTCTCTCCCTCCCTACCCCGTGGGCTCTCGCTCTCTCTCCCTGCAAGACAGCTGTCTGCTCCCTGCATACTCCCTCCAATCCCTGGTCGTCAGTGCAGAATGCTGACGTCAGGCAGAATCCCCGGAATGCTGCCTGATGCCACGTGGCCTCTTAGGGCAGCGTCAGGTGCCACCTGACTCAGTCTGTCTGAGCGCCAATTCCAGATTCTCAGGAGAGATTCTGATCCACTCAGCATGAACTATGTTTACCGATGGTCCAAATAACTATGGGCAAAAGAGACCATGGGGGGGAAGGTTCTTGGCTAAGGCATCGCAGGGGTGAGAGGAAATGACTTCCTAGCATTCAACATAGACAATGACACAGCCACTAAAATGTGTCATTCATTCCTTCCACCAACACTGAACTGTCATGAGTCAGTCAGACTGTGCAGGGAACTCGAGGATGAATGACACCCAGTCCCTACCTTGGAAGAGGTCAGAAGACCTGTTCCATGCTTCAGAAGACAGCATGGAACAACTAAAGAAATTCTTAAGAGGATAAAATAGAAGAAGTATGAATAAAATTTCTATTCTAGGGGAAGCGATGTCCACAGAGGGGGCAACAGCAGAACAATCTGGATGGATGAGTGTTAAAACTCATAAAGCATACTCATTAGGCAAAAAAAAAAAAAAAAAGTTAATTACATATATCAAAATTGGGCATTTCTTTTCAATGAAGGACACTATGGATAGAGTTAACACACATGACACCAAGAGAAGATTTTTGCAAAATCTAAAACTGACAAGGATCTAATGCAACCCAGTAAGAAAATGATGGGGTCTCCAGTGGAAAATGGGCAAGCATTAGGAACAAGTCATGTTCATACCAGAGAAGGAAACAAAAGCATCAAGCATCAGAGGAGATGATAGAGCTCCACAGTCATTAACACCAGCTAGACCAGCGAAACCAGCAAGCTGCACAGTGCCATATGGGCAGGGGCTGTGGGGCTCATGCTCTGGTCTGGGAGAGCTGACCAGGCCTTCTGCCCTGGAGTGCTTAGCGAAGCATTGACTTGAGACTTCGTATCCAGGTCAGGAGGAGGGGGATAGAGTACAGAACCAGCTTGGAAGGGTTTTCTGGGTCACGAGTTTGTTTTTGATTCTAAAGACAGTGGAGAAAGAACCAAGAGAAGATTCTAAGCAGACCGGTAACATGGCAAGAACAAAACTGATGGCAACATGGAATTAAAAACAGAGTTGGAGGGGGGGGAGGGAATGGCAGCTTAGAAGATGAATTAAGGGACAAGTATATATTAATATAAAATGACACAGTGAGTAAAGCAGAATGCAAAATAGTATGCAGATACTAGCTATTACATAAGAATGGCAGAGTGATTTTTTTTTTTTTTTGAGACAGAATCTCACTCTGTTGCCTTGGGTAGAGTGCTGTGGCATTATTGTAGCTCACAGCACCCTCAAAGTCCTGGGCTCAAGCCATCCTCCTGCCTCAGCCTCCAGAGTAGCTGGGACTACAGGCCCGTGCCACCATGCCCGGCTAATTTTTCTATTTTTAGTAGAGACGGGGTCTCACTCTTGCTCAGGCTGGTCTGGAACCCCTGAGCTTAAGCGATCCTCCCAGTGCTGGGATTCCAGGCGGGAGCCACCATGCCCAACTGGCAGAGGACGTGTAATAAAGATCAGAAGTGAATATGGAATTGGACGTATCCTGTTGACATTCACAGGCTTCTTTTCTTCCCACGCAGCAGCTTGTTTATGATTTTTTTTTATTGTAAAAATGTTATTTAGAATCCTGGAGTCTAAATATTAAGAGTGTTACTTAAACAAACAAGAAGTACACAGAGACGTAAGAATAGAACCTGTCTGATAGGTGAAGTCTTAGTAGCCTTTGGTGGTTTCTGTTATTTTTTATATGACTATTATGAAAATTTAGAGCCTAGTTATACATAAATTACTTTTTAAAGAATGTAACTACTCTGAGTTTATGGGGTTATGGATGACTCTTAAAATGTGTTCTACGTTTTCTTTGGTTTCTACAATGGGGTTATATCCCCATAATTTACTGGTTTTCCAACTAAATTCTGATTTTTAATTTAGATGAATTTAGGATTTGTTTTGGGGAGTGGTGCAGTGAAATTGTAAACCTGTAGGCTGAACCTTGTTTCTCTGTGACACTGATTGGCTGATCCAACTGGCAGCTGCTGTCACTGCTGCCCACAGTGTGATGGGCAGAGCAGCTCCCAAGGAGCTCAGGAGGCCAGGCCCGGCCACGCAGAGTCTCTGCGATGATGACGTCATCCGCACAGTCCGTGCGGTTTAGAGGCATGAAGCTCCCCAGTCCATGGAGGTAGCAGTCAGTAAGTGCTCACTAGCTCCTGTTTTGTATGTGCACAGATGTAACTACCTCTACTCTCAGATACTGTTCGTTTCAGCTTCTGTGATCTGAATATCAAATAGCATCCTATTCTCTTTCCTGTACTTCTCCCCATCTAGAGCAATGCCAAAGCCAGGAATACACAAAGTCCTGTTTCTTATTTGCTTCTAATTTTTCTAACTTTACCTTCTTCTGCCTCTCTCCCTGTTTTGTCTCAGTCCCAGTTTCTTGTCTTTCCTTTTGACCCCTGCAGCAGAAGGCTGCACTGAGGCCTGGCCACAGTCTGGATGGACAAACTCTCGGGGTAGACCGTCCGTGTTATCTTCTCCAGTAGGACTTCGTAAGGGACATTAGGTTGGAGGATTTATGCTAATTTGGCAGTGAAATATTCTAAAGTCACGTGAACATTATGTTACTTGCTAGAATATTTTTAAAAACTAGGTACTTAGCATGCATGTTTATTTTATTGAAAATAACATCTGGCTACTAGAAATGGTACTTGTTTGCACCAGGGATCATGGTATGAGCCATGTTCCATCAGACCTAACTTCCTCACTGGTCTTAATTTAAGTACCTTTAAAGAATTGCTTTAGGCCAGGCGTAGTGGCTCATCCCTGTAATCCTAGCACTCTGGGAGGCCGAGTCGGGTGGATTGTTTGAGCTCAGGAGTTCGAGACCAGCCTGAGCAAGAGCGAGACCCCGTCTCTATGAAAAATAGAAAGAAGTTAATTGGACAGCTACAAATATGTAGAAAAAATTGGCCGGGCATGGTGGCACATGCCTATAGTCCCAGCTACTAAGGAGGCTGAGGCAGGAGGATCGCTTGAGCCCAGGAGTTTGAGGTTGCTGTGAGCTAGGCTGACGCCACGGCACTCACTCTAGCCTGGGCGACAGAATGAGACTCTGTCTGAAAAAATAAAATTGCTTCATACTTTTCAGCCATTATGATATAGTTTAATATATTAAAGTAATAAATGAATAATAATGAACATAGCTGCACTCTACTTAATGAAATAAGTGAGTTACTGAAAAGTAGTTTGTAAATAAAATAATGACTACAAAGAATAGAAGGAAGTCTATTGTTAATTACTTAATAATTAATGAATAATCTCATAAATAAGGTGACAGCATGATAAAGTGGGAAAAGAATGGGCTCTGGAGCACTAGGAGCCAGGCTGCAGCTCCCATCTGGCAAAGTATGAGCTGTGTCACGTCCGCACACTCTCTGCCACAGTTCTCATGTGTAAACAGGAATTATTTCACAGTGTCATTACACTCTGCAAGCTATAAAGTACGATACCAGCACGCGCTGTTGCCACGAATGTCTGCAGAGCCTTTTAACACATTGACGCACGCTCCTGTGTGGTCCTCCTGCAACGCTGTGGTCGAGACAGAGCTCGTTTTATTAATATTACACTTTTCTGTACAGATGTGGATCAGAAAAGGTAATGTCACCAAGGGGAGCAGAGGCAAAACTAAGATCCAAGTTGTCTGACTTGTATGTTGATTGATTGATTGATTGATTGTAGAGACAAGATCTGGCTATGTTGCTCAGGCTGTTCTCGAACTCTTGGCCTCAAGTGATCCTCCCACCTCTGGCTCCCAAAATGCTGGGATTACAGGCGTGAGTCATCGTGTCTAGCCTGACTTTAAAATTGGTAGCTTTTCTGCTGTACCACATCCCTTCAGACTTTGGGAGCGGGGACAGAATGAGGAGATGAACACTTACACAGTGACGAGCCTTTCCCATGGCAGTGGGGACCGCCTTGGCTAACTGTCTTCTCTGCTGTGTGGGCCTGGGTCTGCTGCTTAAACCTCAGCAAGTCTCCATTTGGTCGACCATAAAATAAAGAGCATAATCTCTAATTTGCAGTGTGGCTAAGATTAAATAAAATAACCTGTGTATTCTACATGTTAAAGAAGGAAATATCAGTGCCAAATTCAGGCCTACACAACTGTGAGAGGGAAGAACCCAAATACAGCTCAGGAGGCCTGGGGTTAGTCCACAGTCTGCCTGCCCCAATGCTCTAAGGGGTTGTTTGGGGGACTGAGAGAAGAACAACATTCCCATCTTCCATGAATTTCCTCAACTCTAGTCATCCTTCCCATCAAAATTGCCTGCAGTTCAGAATATCCTTTCTTTGCTTCCTGAGAAACAGCAATGAATTATTGCTTGATCACTAAAGGAAATGGAAGATATTCAGTCTCATGTGGCAGCCTGAGCACATACATTTATAAGCTCTCTATTAAAATGTTCATAATATTTTTAGAACTCCAACAATAAATGGAATGGGGGAAGTCTCATCAACAAACAGGAGAGTCCAAAAAAGTCCTGTAAAACTAAAAACAAAAAGCTCCTGATGGGGTAGAGGGTAGGAAGCCTAAATTCGTGGTTGCTGGGACCATAACTGCGGGATGAGAAGCGAGAACTGACCCACAGAGCAGAGCCCTGCCTCCCTGTGCCAACTGTCTGTAGCCACGTGTTTAACCCCAAGCAAAGAAAAAGCATCTTTTCAAAAGAAATCAGAACTCTCCCAGGAGAAGCAGAGTAGCTGGGGTGGTGTTGGTGCTCCAAGTAAAAATCTCCCCTTTGCCACATTCTGCACTGGGACGGCCTCCTAGCCTGTCTGCATGATCTAAAGCCACTCCAGCCCGGATGAAAGCTCCGCCTCTGTACCTAGAACTCCAGTCAACCTTTGCACGTCCTCCTTTTCAGATGTGAGCACCAAGAGATCACCAAACATTTGAGTCAAACCTGAACATGAAAGAGAAAGAACAAGTAAACAAAGAGAAAGATATCCCTAGAAGAGATAGAAGTAATTAATGGAATGGAAACATTTTTTAAGTGCGATAATTAGCACAATTACGGATATACAAATAAATAAGAAATCCATGAAACAAGGATGGAATGCTTCAGGAAAGAAATAGTCACAAAGTTAGAAAGAGCTCTTAGAAAAGAAAAAGATAGCTAAAATTACAAATTCAATGCAAATGTAGGAAAATAAAGTCAAAGAAATTTCTCAGAAAGTAAACCAAAATGATAAACAAATCAAAAAATGAGAGACACGGAGGTTTACTCTAGAAGGTCCAACACAACTTCCAAGAATTCCAGAAACAGAGGACACAGAAAATGGAAGGGATGGATAATCCAAAAATAACATAAGTTCCAGAGGTTGTGGAGAAAGAGACTACAGGATGTTCCAGGATTTAAGCAAAGCAAGAAGCTACATGTAGAAATTTCACTGTGAAATTTGAGAATCTCAGAGACTTAAAAAATTCTGAAAGACTCCAGAGAGTAAAACAAGAAGGAAGAAGTGTGTAAGACAGTTGTTCTGCTAGAATGATAACGATGACAGAATAAAGACTCTTTCAGATGAAACAATCCTTAGAAAATGTGCTTCCTGCTCACCCCTGTATTGGAAAAGCTTAGGATGGCTTTTTTCGTAAAATGAGGAGGGTCCAGGGGATGTGACCCAGGAGAGTAGCGAAGGATATTTCCAGAAAACAGCCAGGTACAGAGAGGACATTTGACAGAGCCTTAGGGACGTTAAACGAACCCCCCGCTGCCACAGAGCTCCAGCCCAGGCAGGAGGCGTCCTGGTTCACAGCGTGACACTGCCATTCAGGTGACTTCCAGCCCGATTGGCCAGGGCTCAGGACAAGGGTGCACATTTTCTTAAGAACAGTGGAAGAGGGCTTCTCTCTACAGCTCTGAAGAACATAAGGCTACACTTACAAACTCAGAAGAACAGACCTAGCTGGGTATTTATGGGGATGTCTCAGAGAAGGCAGTATCTGTAATGGGATAGGTTTCCGCAAGAATTCCCAGTGTGGACTTACTGGATTTCTAGAAAAATGACCTATATAAAGCCATCGGTGGTGCTGTGAGGCGGCCGCCACACCAGCCCAGGACATGTGCTCTCGTGTGGGCCACGGAAGTCTCGCCACAGCCACCACGTCTTGAGTCTTGAAGTTCCTTTTTGTGACTAAGTCAATATAGCTTCAGCACAGCCGTCTTGCCCCAATCTCTAATTTTCTTTGAGAAAGCACACAATATATCACCCTATTTAATTTTAACAAGATCTTGTGGATTTGCAAAAAAGTTTAATGAATAGAAAAAGGAGCAAGTCCTCACAAAACCACCGTTTTTTAAAAGAATGAGGTACTTCTTGTTTTAATTTCAGATTTTCCATCATCATTCTGTTCTTGACAACTTCCTCCTCTTGCTTCAGCAGTTTCTTTGATGCATCAAAGCATGGTGCACATTTCAGAGGCTATTTGAAAGTGCATATATTATTATCTCTGATTTAAATAATTTATTTTCAAATCATATTCAGGACCCAGGCTGTCCTGATACCAACAGTGTGGTCCATCTTAAACCTGGACTAGCCGGGGTTTGGGTTCTAGGGGTTTGACTCTTAAGCATATGAAACACTTTCCACATTAGCTATGTGGGCAATTCAACAAGTTCAACTACATTTTTATTTCACTCTCTCTTGAACCCTTCAGGGACTTACTCCTTCAGCCTTTCCCACTCTCTTACCCTATTGGCAACCAGCTTCCCAGATGAGCCGCTGCTTTCTGTCTCTATTTCTTACTTGTCAATCGCTCCTCCACCTCCTGAACCTTGACTTTCTTGTCTTTCCCTCCCAACGCCCTGTCATGCCAGCACGGCCGTGCTGGGGCTCCTCCACTTATGCACGTGCCAGAGCTCAGAATGACATGCCACCGCACATGGCAGCAATTTTCAAAAGATGCTTCATTGGGGCAACTTACATACGCCAAGGGGAATTAAGAGATTAGGCGTGGGTCTCCTAATTCTTCCCTCACCCATACAGAGGCAGGGTGGGAGTCTTTGTCCCAGGTGATGGGCTCTCTCTCATGGGTCTCCCTTTATTGGGCAAGTGAGGGAAAACTGTCTTGTTGGAGGATTTGGGTGCCTGCTATGTAATGGCTTATCTGGGAACACCAGATGCCCAGCCTGGAGACACCGAGGGGTTCATGCAATATTGCAATCCCCCTTGCTGGGAGCAGGAAGCTGCAACTCCCGTGGGAAACTGAGCTTGGGTTCAGAGATTCCACCTTTCAATTCCCACCTGTCCCCTCCCGTCTCCCTCTCCAGTGGGCAAAAAGGCCAATACATCCCAGAATGAATTCCCTTAGTTGCTTGGAAACAGTTCTGTCCATTTCACAACAAACCCCTCACGCTCCAGAAACTGCTGTACTGGAAACACAGATGGGCTCCCACCCAGTCCCCGCTGCAGCGCCTTCCCTGCCCTCCCTCCTGCCTCGCCTTCTGTGCCCTCTGCTTCCCAGCGTCGCCGGCTCCACCCTCCCCCGGCCCGCCTGACGCTCGGTATCTCATCCGCCAGCCCCTTTCATGCGGTCTACGTGTTGCATTTGTGAAAACTTAATGGATGATATTTAAAATGGAAAACAAGAATTTTAATATTTTGTGTAGTATTTACAAATATGGAGAAATAGAAATACATGAAGAAATAACTAAAGGAGTTGGGCATAGTTCTCTCTAGGACGATTAGGAGCCAATATAAGGACAGGTATTATTTTTTGTAATAATCCTTAAGCACGATTTTATCTATTTGTTTATTATTTTGAGGCAGCGTCTCACTGTTGTCCAGGCTCAAGGTCAGTGGCACAATCACAGCTCACTGCATCCTCCAACTCCTGGGCTCCAGCCATCCTCCTGCCTCAGCCTCCCAGGTAACTGGGACGACAGGCACAGCCCACCACACCCAGAAATTTTTTCTGTTATTTGTAAATATGGGGTCTCACTCTTGT
The DNA here is from genome assembly GCA_963574435.1 of Cheirogaleus major. Lineage (NCBI taxonomy): Eukaryota > Metazoa > Chordata > Mammalia > Primates > Cheirogaleidae > Cheirogaleus > Cheirogaleus major. Next base: position 11,899 of record CAUYPO010075225.1, on the reverse strand, counting down.
TCAGGCTACCATCTGAATTTTTAAAAAAATTACTTCATTTTTGTATAGCAATTTTAGAATTGTAGCAAAATTGAGAGGAAGGTACAGAAATTTTCCATATGCCCTCTGCCTCCTCCATTATCAACAACCCCCACCAGACTGATACGTTTGTTACAATTGATGAAACTTCTTTCCCTCTGTGCTCTAGATATTAGTCTAGGGTTGCTTTAGGAAGATACAAATGTCCTCTCCCAATCTGATCTCTCTCTTATTTTCTCCCATGGTTTATGATTTCCATGCAGCTAGAGAATTCAAATCACTTGTGTCCAGAGCCTGTGCCAGTCAGCTGCCCAGCGTTCACACTGGCGGAAACCTCTGTCTGCTCTCACCAGCGGACCGCAGAGAGAAGGCGCCACCTGCCCTCTGTCAGAGGTGTGTGCTCTGCATCCTCTGGCTTCACTGGGGTAACTTCCAAGAACACTCCCTGCTCCTCCCCCTACTCCTCACTCACCTGTAAACCTACAGGTGACTTTGACACCCCGTGAGGTCGTGGTGGAGGAGAACCCTGGTGTGGAATGGGTGGGGGAGGGGCAGAGGGCAAAGCCCAGGGAAGAATTTGGAGGTGCTGCAGCAACACCCCCAGGCTGTCAAATAAAAAGGCTTTAATGAAAGTAGAAATAGGTACAGAGCTGGTTTATAGTAAAAGACTCTCAGGGAAAACGTGGAGCTGGGGGATCCTGAGGATTTCCCTCTCCCAGGAAGGGCAGCTGGTAACCTACTACATCAGCAGAAGAGCCCTTGGGACGTTCGGGAGCCATGATGCATCAGAGTCCCCTTAAATGGAAATTCCAACTCAGATATCAAAGCCTTGAGTAAAATGTACCATCAGATTCCAGATTCCAGACCAAAGTGGTTGGTTAGAAACAGAGAAACAGAGCCAAATATCTGAAAAGGCTGAGAACCAGTTTCATAATCACACCAAATTACAGTAACTGAATCCTGGACTTTGCTCCCAGCTCTGTGGCTGAGGTTTAAGCCTTGGAGTTGGAGTCTCACAGTTGTGTTGGGAGGTCTGTGGTAGGAACCTGAATGGTCAGAAAACCCAAACTCCTGGGGCGGTCAGGCCTCGGGTTCTCCCTGCGCTTCCTGCTGAACAAACGTGGAGAGAGGCCTCCCTGAGGAAGCCTGCACCCCGTAGGCTTGAAATGCAGTGCAAGGGGGTGTTCCTGCGAAGGAAAGACCCCTCCGCAGCCGACCCAGTCCATTTCTCCTGTCCACAACCTGAGATCGAAAGGTTTTAGTGGGAAGCAAAGCTGAGCCTCCTCTTTCTGTCAAGAAACCAGACAAGGCACGGTCCAGCTCCTACTGTTTAGCTGTCCGATAACGTTATCCACAGCACTGCCTGGCCCAGCGTGACAAGATGACAACATCTGTACTGGGCTTTGGCAAATAAAGTGACCAAAAATAACTTCCAGGCCGGCTACCTAGGCTCCAAGGAGCTATGTTGCCAGGAAAAAGGTTCTGATAACTGGAGACTGTGACTGGGCTTGCCGCTGTTTATAGTATGACTATCTGAAAAGGAGAATCACACAACAAGTAGAGCCAAGAGCTGCAAGGCCAAGTATTTAGACATCATATGAATCTCCAAATTCAGCCGTGACTGAAGCTAATCTTGTCCATTCTGGTACTTCTGTTTCTTGCTCAAGACAGTTTAAGTTGGACCTCCATATATTTCTATTGCTGGCAACTGCAAAGCCCTGACTAATATAAGTAGTATAAATATTGGAAAGGAGACTGCACTTAGTCTCCTTTAGATTAGACTGCACTTCTCTAATTTAAAATCCATTTAAAAATCACATTGGAATTGTATTATATTTATAGATCAACATAGGGAGACTTGATATCTTTTTTTTGTTTCAGCATATTACAGGGGTACAAATGTTTAGGTTCATATATTTCCCTTGCCCCACCTGAGTCAGAACTTCAAGCATCTCCATCCTCCCGACGTGCACACCACATCCGTTAGGTGTCTTTATTCCCATTCCCTCCTCCCCACAACCATCTGCCAACACCCGATGAATGTTATTACTACATGTGCACTTAAGTGTTGATCAGTTAATACCAATTTGCTGGTGAGTACATATGGTGCTGGTTTTTCCATTCTTGGGATACTTCACTTAGTAGAATGGGTTCCAGCTGTATCCAGGAATATACAAGAGGTGCTATATCACCATTGTTTTTTGTGGTTGATCCAAGCCACTGGCTGAGGTATTGGGGAAGAGGGTGGTACAGGAGATGGGAGAGTAGGGAAGACAAGGGCCCATGCTCTTATGACGGAGAACTCTTGGAGCCTCTCTGTTGTTGCGTGTGTGTGTGTGTGTGTGTGTGTTTAACTTTGGAGATGGGAGAGTAAGGAAGACAAGGTCCCATGCTCTCAGGGCAGAGAACTCCTGGAGCCTCTCTGGCTTTTTTGTTGTTGTTGCTGTTGTTGTTGTTTGAACTTTGAACTCTAAAACCATTGGGTAGTAGGGTTAACTCACTAACAGCACAAGTTTCATTGAATCAGTTTAAGAGTTGAATGATTTCAAAAGCCCTGGTCTCAAGAGAAGATTAAACTTTCATACTGGGGCAATGGTTCACTGTAAAACACAACAAACAGAAAACATTTTTAAAAAAATCCTAAGAATTAAATGATACCCAAAATGCTGTGTCTTTGAATCACAAAATCCATGAGTTCTTGACATCATCTAAAGTTGCAACTAGAGCTACATTGTAAAATCTTTTTAGGCATGCACTAGATTTCAGTGAAAACTTTGTTTAAATGTAAACTTCATACCACACTGTCAGTTTTTGTCTTAATAAAACTACAGATTTATAATAAAAAACAATAACAAGAAAAACCAAAACAAAACCAACACCAATTGTATGTATGTATATGTATTCCATGGTGTATCACATTTACATGTATCACATTTTATTAATCCACTCATGTATTGATGGGCACTTTGGTTGTTTCCACATCTTTGCAATTGTGAATTGTGCTGCTATAAAACATTCTAGTACAGCTGTCTTTTTAATAGAATGTCTTTTGTTATTTTGGGTAGGTGCCCAGTAATGGGATTGCTGGATCAAATGGTAGTTCTACTTGCAGCTCTTTGAGGTATCTCCATATTACTTTCCACAGAGGTTGTACTAGTTTGCAGTCCCACCAGCAGTGTATGAGTGTTCCTATCTCTCTGCATCCATGCCAACAATTATTGTTTTGGGACTTTTTGATAAAGGCCATTCTCACTGGAGATAAGTTATATCTCACTGTGGTTTTGATTTGCGTTTCCCTGATGATTAGTGATGTTGAGCATTTTTTCATATGTTTGTTGGCCATTAGTCTATCTTCTTTTGAAAAGTTTCTGTTTGTGTCCTTTGCCCACTTTTTGATAGGATTGTTTGATTTTTTCTTGCTGATTTTCCTAAGTTCTATATAGATTCTAGTTATCAGCCCTTTATCGGATGTGTAACATGTGAATATTTTCACCTATTCTGTAGGTTGTCTGTTTTCTCTCCTGATAGTTTCCTTGGCTGTGTAGAAGCTTTTTCATTTGATCAGGTCCCATTTATTTATTTTTGTTGTTGCTGTGATTGGCTTTGGGGTCTTGTTTATAAATTCATTCCCTAGGCCAATGTCTATAAGAGTTTTCCCGACATTTTCTTCTAGAATTCTTATAGTTTCATGTCTTAGGTTTAAGTCTGTTATCCACCATGAGTTGATTTTTGTTAGAGGTGAAAGGTATAGATCCTGTCTCAGTCTTCTACATGTGCCTATCCAATTTTCCCAGCAATTTCAGAGTATTATGGGGGTATAAAGGTTTTTGGTTATGTGAATTTCTTTTGTAGCATTCGAGTCAAAGTTGTATGTGTGCCCATCACCAAAATAGCATGCATTGTACCCAGCAGGTGTGAATTTTCCTGTTCCTTCCTCTCCCCTCCCACCTGCTTGGTTTCTGCTGAGTTTTACTACCATCGATCAGTTCCAATTTAACAGTCAGTACATGTGATTTTTGTTTTTCCATTCTTGTGATACTCTGCTTAGCAGAATGCTCATCTCTTCTTATTGCCGTTTTGGTAAGTTCTGTGTTTAAATAAATGTGTCCGTTTTGTCTAAATTAGCCTGTACTCGTTCATAAAATATTCTTGATAACTTTTGATATCTGAGTAATCTTTGTTGATGTCTCTTTTTTATGCTCTTGATATTAATTTAAAATTTTTTCTTGTCTCTTTTTTCCTTGATCACTTTCACTATAAATTTATTAACTTTTAGTGACTTTTCTTTAAACCGTTTGCTTTGTTTGACACTTAATAGTATGTGTTAATTGTCAATTTTATTCATTGAATTAATAGTTTTATTAATGTATTCATTTACCTTCACTGATTTATCCTCTAACCATTATTATTTCCCTTCTTCTTTTTTCTTTGATTATATTTTGTTATTTACTTTTCAACTGCCAGAGTTGGATTCTTAAATTATTGATCTACAGGCTTTCTTCTTTTCAAATATCTCCATTTTAGGTATGTATTTCTGAAAGAAAGCAGTCAGAGAAAATAACACCTGTGAAAAATAAAGACTAAGGGACTATGTGCTAATGCTAAAGCAGTCAATTAAGATAGTAAAACCTGTTTATTGGATTTGATATTGAAAGTCCAATGGCTGTGCATTCAGAAATATTTTAATGAGATGACTGATAATTCTATTATACTATTGCTTCATTCGTTATTATTAAATTCACTCCTTTTCTATCAATCTAGCCTTGACCATTAGATAGGAAATCCTATAAAGTTATCAATGACATCATTCCAAGCAACCCTCTTGTCACTTTAATGTTTATTCTCACCATATTACTCTTCTTTTTGCTCTAACTTGTTTGGCATAGAATTTTGAGATATAAAGACTAAATTGATACAATTTCCTGAAAATATTGGGAATATGCTCAATAAAGCCACCCTGAAAATCCTTGGACTGACTCTTCAAGTCAAAAATTCCATTTCTCTGAATTAACAAAATAATCAGAATCATTCGTAATAGTATATGTGTAAGAATGTTTATTGATTTTACTTTAATGGAACTTTCTAAACATAATAAAGCTTAAAGTTTAATAATATTCATATTAACAATAAAAATCTAGAAAAATATTTAGTAATATGTAAGAGTTTCACAATAATCTATTGCTATGGTCTGAAAGTGTCCTCTAAAATTTACATGTTGAAACTCAGTTGACAATGTGATGGCATTAACAGAAGGGGCCTTTAGAAGATAGTCAAGTCATGAAAGGAGAGTCCTCACGGATGAGATTAGGAACCTCATGATAGGATTTGAGAGGTGAATTTGCTCTCTTGCTCTTCTTCCACATTCATCACAGTGTTCATCAGCTTTTGCTCTTCCTGGCCCTTTCACCATATGAGGACACCTATGTGTTGCTATCTATGAAAAAATGGCCTTTATCAGACTCTGAACCTGCTGGCACCTTGATCTTGGACTTACCAGCCTCTAGAATGTGAGAAATAAATTTCTCTTGTTAATTTATAAACAATCTTGGCAATGAACTAAGCAAATGAACTCAGACATCTGGTAAATAAAATAGCAGATTAAATATTCAAGACATTCGAAGCCACCATAAAAAGGCTTCACCTTAAAGACACTTTAAGTTGTTGCAACAGTGTCCTCATAATCTCTGTTGCAATCTGCTCCAAATTTTATGGAAAATATTCATGTCTGATAGAACTGTAAAAGAAATTTCTTTTTTCTTCACCATAAATCCCTGCTGTCTTATAAGATATGTAATTCCAGTCTTTTTGCATATGTGAAAAGAAAAAGAAAAATGTGTCCTCTTGGTTCTCACTAGCTCCTTTCCATATATCAGCTCCTGAACTACTACAGCCCAGTCATTCTCCAATCCATTTTCCACATTGTCATCAAGTAACTTCCTGTACTATAATTCTTATCAACACTCCTTTTTTAAAAGCCATTCAATTGCCTAGTGGATAAATGTCAAGCAGTTTTTCACAGCATCCACAGGCTTCCATACATTTATCCCAGCCTTTCTCTTCAACTTCACTGTTCATGGATACCCTTTGTAAACTTCTATTTCAGACATATCAAAGTACTCACATTGCTCAAATTTGTAAACCTATTTCATAAATTCCTGCTTTGTCAAATTTTGTTCTTTCTGCCTGGGAGACTTCAAAAGAGAGTCTATGTAATAACATGTAAAACAGATCAATTTGAAAACTGACACGTTAACTATAAAAAGAAGATAAATTTGAATTTAAGGTCAGAGAAGTAATTATACAGTATATAACAACAAAAAACATAATTCAACAACAGATTGTGCTAGGCTTATTGATGCTCAGTGATATCTGGTTGTCTTTTTGAACACATGGAAGTTTGTACTTCTCCCCTCCTTTGCAGTGAGGTAGTTCTTTATGACTAATTCTAGATAACAAAGTATAAGCAGAAGAAATATGTGTTCCTTCTGAGCTGAGGTAATAGAGAGCATATGCATAAGTCTCCAGTCTGGCTTTTTGCCTGCTTAAAAATATAAATTCTTTAATGACTCTTAAAGAAAAATGATAACAGTTTTCCAAAATCTTCACAACTGAAGACAATAGATGTAGTACATAGCAATAAGTGCATAATGAAACTAAATAGTTTTTAGTAGAAATTTTATAATCACAAACGCGTTTATTAACAAAACAAGAAATACTGAAAGAAATTATTACGTAGTCAACTCAAGGAGCTTGGAAAAGAACAACAGAGCAAACTTAAAACTTATGAAAATGGAAGAAAAAATATTAAAAACAAATAGTACAAATTAAAAGAGCAAGAGGAAGGATAAAATAATTCAAAACCTAATTATTTGGAAACTTTAGTAAAATAGATAAAGAAAAAAAGAGCGATGACACATAAATTACATTACAAATAGAGAAGAAAAAATAAACACATATAGTAAGGGAAAAAAATAAAGGTTCAAACAATCGGAGAATTTTAAGAGCTCTCTCCCTCTTCCTTTAACACTAAATGACAGAGATAAAAGAGTGATAAAAAGAAATTATGTCAGTTTCCTGTGTGAATTATGTCTTGGAGTGCACAGTGTGATTATTATCCCTGCTTATTCAATGTAAGTAATTTTATTCTCATACATGACTGCCTGTGTTTGTATATTTGTGTGTAATGATTTCTTTACTGATTACACATCTATATATTACAGTAAATGTGTTTTAATTTTGTATCATATAAAATAAAATAAAGTAGCATACACAGAGAATTTGTATTGAAAATATTTGCATATCACTTGCTACATCTCACAATATTTAAAGCAGGGACAGATACAAAATAAGATTGTTTAAATAAGTGAAAAGTGACTTCTTTTAGTTCTAAGATGTATCATAACTACACTAAATTGAAGATTGAGGGAAAAGTTGAAAATCCCTCCTGTCAAAAATTTGATTATTTTAATATTGATTGTTTGTAAGGGCATAGTAGGAAAAGTAGAGTCCAAAATTTGAAACATTCACTTTTCAAAGTCAAACTGGCACTAAACTCAAAATACTTTAGTACATTATAAATATTTTCCCACTAATATTTGAGAAAATATGCCACTAGTATATATGCTAGCATTATATGAAGATTTTGTTCTGTAATGTTCTACAAGCAATCTAGTATACAATAAACTCAAGAGAATTGCATTTCCACAGTATATGAGTACTGTGCAAGCCCTATAACATGCTATGTTGTAGATTCACAACACAGCGTTTAAGTTGTTTTAATAAATGAGCCAGAAAGTTAAGGCACAGCATAATGAAATGGTAAGTTTCTTGCTTGAGTTATTCATCTTAAACATGCCTGATAACAAGTTGATTTATTCATGTCAACCAGGAGAAAGGTGGAGGGAAAAGAAACAAGATAGAAGGAATGTCAAGATTTCAAACTATCAGATATAAATACTTATGAATAAATCGAGATACTCAAGTACATAATAGAGAGGAAAAAAGGATAGCTATCTAAACATGGAGAAGGACTTGCTGTTTACCGTGAAGACAATGATGCATAATGTCTTTAATCTATACATAAAGTGTTACAGATATAACTGTCATGGTTATTTTCAATTCAACTCAATAAACATTTATTAAGAAGCTGTCATCTGCCAGGCATTATGAAAGGTACTGGGGACACATAGATACGGAGTTAGACTCAGGGTCATAAAAAGCTTCAAGCCAAGTATAGAAGACAGGTAAGTGAACTAATAAAATCTAAGGGCATAATGTTAGCACAATTTAAATATGTACATAGAACTACTGTAGAATAAAAAGAGATTCATTTTACTTAGAACTCAGAAAGGCTTCCTGGATGAGATGACATTCGATCTGGGTTCTGAAGACCAAAGGAAGAGTCTGTGCAAAGACACAGACAGGGGAAGAGCATGGCTTGGTTAGTGACCACGGGCAGAAAAATGTCTCACGTGATGGGTCATGAATGTTCAGGACTCTGTACTAACATTTTGATCATGACCTTAAGTAAGATATCAGCTTCTCTGGGCCTGCATCATCTTATATTATCTGCAAAGAGAGGATTGTAATACTTTTAGGACAGTCATGCAGTTTAGAAATAATGTATGCAAAATCACATAGTAAAATAAGAACAACAATAAATTAATAATAACCATAATTCACTGGGTGCTTAATATCTTAAAAACTAAAATGAACACTTTTGAAACATAATTACACTTAATTCCAAGCACAACCCTGTGATATTTATTATTAACCCCTTTGTAGAGGTGTAAACTGAGTTAAGTTGGAAGCATGATTTAATGTATAACTCTAAAATCTCTTTGCTCTTATGAGAAAATCCAAAACCACAACCCCGCCTGCAAAGCCCTACATGAACTGCTCTGCCTCCTTTCCAGGCCCCCTCATTCTTGACACATCAGCCTTACTGACCTATGAGCTTCTCCACGTGCCAAAGTCTTCCATCTCAGGTCACCTCACCTACTGTTTCCTCTGCCTAGGTTGGTTGCCTCCTCCTCTTCACTTACCTAATCACTTTTGCTCTTTAATTCCAACTTCATAGACACTTTCCTTCTCCTTGCAGACTACATGGGATCCACCTATTGAAATAATCTGGGATAACACTCTATACATCCACTGCATTGCACTTAGCTTAACTCTAAATAAAAATGATTCAGGTAATTATTAAATATCAGTACCACTACAACTGCCTCTGCCTTAATTCTATTAGGTGTAAAATATTTCCATCTTACTGTTCACTATATCTGCAGCATCCAGCACTGTCCTTTATTCATAGTAGAAGCTCAACAGATGCTTGTTAAATAAATAAAAAAATAAATGTTTATAAAGAACCCACGAATGTCTGACTCCAAAAGTCACACTCTTACAACATAAATGACTGAGTGCTAATATTTGAAATCATTATTATTACATTGTTTAAAGTTTACTAATTGGAAATTTAAAATACTTTGCAAAATATCTTATGGAAAATGAGGTTTTTATTGGCAAAAGCAATCAAGTAAAGGAAAAAAGTGAAGACAAATAAAGAGATATCAGGTAATAAGAGGCGTACCCCTAAATTAAATCTGCTGGCGGCAGCAGAGGTTGTTCAAAACCATGCTGCCTAGCTGAAGTCAAGGTGTTCAGATACAGGGTTAAGGAAAAAGATGATTCAGCAGTAAATAAGCAAAAGTTAGAAACATTTGCATGTAGAAGCAAAGCAAAATGCCTCTAATCTAAGAGAATCAGTGTTCCACAAACAAGATTTTTGATAAAGATAAATATCTAAAAGATAAAGATAAATCAATAATAGGAGATACCTGTGACATTTGACATATGGGATGGATGGATAGAAAGAAGATGAATAGATGGCAGAATGATCTACTCTGTCTTTTTTGAGGGATAAGGTATATTACTACAACATGAATTTACATATTTTTAATAAATTAAGCTACAGAGCATTCTCTATGTCCATGTTTCTGTCCGTACCTAAAACTATAAATATAAAAATGTTTATGATGCTGTACCTGAGTCATCCAGAAAATGTACGTGGCTGTATGTGTGCTTCAGTGTGTGTGTATACACCTGAATTTCTGAGGCAGATGTTAAGTTATATTATTTTATATTGAATAGGTCAAGAAGTCTGAGTCACATATTACATACTTTAGAAAGATTTATATTTAAAAAAATTAAATAAAAATAATCATGCTCAGAAATTTTAATTAATATTTAAAAGGTCTTGTCATATATTTGTAAAACTCAGCTCACCTGACTACTGTTGAGATTGTGGTGGTTAATTTACATGTCGACTTTACTGAGACATCGGCTTCCCAGATAATTAGTTAAACATTATTGGGGGTAAGTCTGTGAGAGTGTTTCTGGATGAGATTGACATTTGAATCAGTAGACTGAATGAAGTGGATTACTCCTCAGTACAGATGGGCTTCATTCAATCCATTGAAAGCCTGAATAGAACAAAAGCCATGGTAACGGAGGATTGACTCTCTCAATCTGTTTTTGGACAGGGATATGTCTTCTCCTACACTTGGACTGGAATTACACCATCAGGTCTCCTGGGTCTCCAGCTTTCAGACAATAGATTGTGGAATTTCTTTGCCTCCATGATTTGTGAGCCAAATCCCTAAAATAAATAAAATAGATCTCTACATCTAGCAAGCTAACTAGGTAGGTAATCCTACTAGTTCTCTTTCTCTGGAGAAACATAGATATGCTGACTAATACAGGGAACCCACACTTAGTAGCTGTGACTTTCCTGAATTCCAAGTGATCTAGAGAAGACAGAACCATTCTGTACTGAAGACATCTAGGGATGTTTCTTGAACTTCCAATGCTTACCAATGCAGTGGAAGCACTGGATGTAAGTCCAGCCAAGCAGACAAACTTAGATATAGGGTAATGCAAGTAACACTTGTCAACTTTTGGAGTCCTATCCCAGTTCTGTTTTCAGCTCCTTTTTCCATTACAGCCAGCATCCCCTAATAAGTAGCAATATTTCATTAGACATACTATAAAAAACTATTTTGGCCTCCCTCTCATGGACTATAGAGGTCTCATTCAGTAATCTTTTAAATGTAAAATATTTCTGAACATAATAATTTGTAGATTAAGCAATTACAAATGTTTCAGAGTTATTAAAGTACTCTGCTGCAAGACAGGAGAAAGAAAGAGACATATAGGCCATAGATACCTGTTGCCGACCTCGCAGTTCTTGGGCCCTGAGTCAGTAGAAATTGGCATGAGACTGAAAAAGAAATTTATACAGACAAGCCTTTACAAGGACTTTTGTTGGAACAAAAGGGAGACAGTGCTGGTTAAGAAGCAACCAGACTGGTTTTCCAAAGAAAGGGCTGGAGAACATTTAAAGGGGAGAGAGAGGCCCAGCGCAGTGGCTCACGCCTGTAATCCCAGCACCCTGGGAGGCCGAGGCGGGTGGATGGCTCGGGGTCAGGCGTTTGAAACCAGCCTGAGCAAGAGCGAGATCCTGTCTCTACTAAAAATAGAAAGAAATTAATTGACCAACTAAAAATATATAGAAAAAATTAGCCAGGCATGGTGCTGCATGCTTGTAATCCCAGCTACTTGGGAGGCTGAGGCAGGAGGATCTCTTGAGCCCAGGAGTTTGAGGTTACTGTGAGCTAGGCTGAGGCCATGGCACTCTAGCCCGGGCAACAGAGTGTCTGTCTCAAAACAAAAAAAAAAAAAGGGGAGAGAGGGAGAAAGTTTGATGCCAGCACTGAAATCATAGCATGTAAAGGTAGAGTTGTGTTGGCAGCTACCTATCCATCAATCATGCTTCTTCATACATTGTATGTCTCATTAACATGTTAAATCTCCACTCTTGGGC
>CAUYPO010075222.1:0-10993 GCA_963574435.1 Cheirogaleus major | reverse complement strand
GATGCACAGCCTGAGCATGCTGCTGCTTTCCCAACCAGGGAGGGGACAGCCTGGCACACACCCAGGACTAGGTTTCCAGCTTCTTTCTGGGCACTTCCGTAATGTCTGAGTAACATGACTGAACCAGGAAGCAGGATGGCTGTCCACATACCTCCCATTGGGCTTCCTGGGAGCTCACCATTGCTTCTCCCCTTCCTTCCTTTCTTCCTTCATTCTTTGGCTCACGTGCTTTGGAGTGGAATCTGTCTCCTGTACCTTCCTGGGAATGGGTATGACTATGACAGAATTCTTTCCTGGGCTCATGGTCTAACAGGAGAGCCCAGCATAGGCCCAGGACCACCCATTCATCATCTTCCTGGTCACTCACCCAGATGGCTGGCTAGAGGGAACCAGAAGGTTCTGGTCCCCGTCTACCTTCCTCTCACCCCGGCCTGTGGTGGAGGGGTGTTGTTGCACCTTCTTTGCAGCCTTTATTCCTCTCATGGTCCTATCACAGGTGCTACTACATGGGCCATGCTGGGAGGAAGGCACATGTGGATGAATATGGCTTTTTGCTGTTCTTGGGTTACTTGCAATCTGTCAGGAAAGGGTGATGGAGATATTAATACATACATTTGTAAATATAGAGCCAAGTATCAAGTGCTAAATGCTGTAATACAACTGTGCATAACGTCTTCAGGCCTGAGGTTGTGACCTTTGGTGTTGGTCTCTCTTCAACCTCCCATGGCCCCTGGAACATTCAGACATCATCAATTACTATACTCTTAAGCCCCTGGGAGGAGAGGAATGGGTGAAAAATGGAGAAATAGAAGTTCCTGTCTGGGTTAAGTGAAGCCCCTAGGAAGATCTCATGGCATCCAAGAATCTAATTATGGGGTTCCTGGGGAAGAGGGAGGTAGAACTGAACTGATTTTTGGTAGACTGAACAACTTAATAGACCTGACTTGTTTGAAGTTTGAGAGTGATCTGATTATGTAAGCTGAAGACTTTTCTCATTTGAATTTACCATTTGTTCTGCTACATTAAAAAAAAAAACTGTTAAGAAAACAACCAAAATTTAATAACCCTATGAAAATAAAAATGTTTTATTAAATTTTATTATTTATATTTTCTGACATGGAAATATGTTCATGAGCTATTTATAAGTAGTTATAGCAGGTCATAAAACAATATACATGATTACTTGTGACATTTTAAATGAAATACTTTTACAGTAAGTGTGTATCATTCTTCTATAAATATTAAAGCCTTTATGATTGGCTAAATGTTTTTAGAGAAAACTTTGTTTTCTTTAATTTGTTTAATTTGTTTAATTTCTTTTTCTTTTCTCTTCTTTCTTTTTCTTTTCTTTTTTTCCTCTTCCACCCTCCCTCCCTTCCTTCCTTTTTTTTGCTCCACTTTTCAAGTCATTCTCCTTGAAACACAGAGATTTCATTAGTTCTTTCTTTAGAGGTACATGGAGAATGACCTGCCCTGGGTCAGAGGAAACAGTGGCTCAGGATGGCAGATGGGGAAGAAGGTGCCAGTCATTTCCCCGCCATGTTCATTTCAGACTCAGCAGACATTTCATGGACATTGTTGGTTGTCCCACCAGTGGACCCTGTTCAGGAAAAGGAACTCTCGAGGAAGGATAATGTGGATGTCTCTCTGCCACACTGAGTGGTAGGGCTGAAGACAGAGTAGAGTGGCTGTTCATTCACCAGCTTGGCCAGTGGAGTAGGCCTGGCAGAGAGCCAGGCTGGAGTAGGGCACGGCCTGATGCAATGGCCACTTCCAGGGACCTCCAGGCTTTACACAAAGTCTGTCTGGTCTCTACACTGAGATCCTGGTAGAAGAAATCACCCACTGTCTGTCTTCCACAAGCTTAGCATTTGGTCTGAGCCTCTGTTGTAGGCAGAACGTTTGTTTCCCTCAAAGTGCGTATGTTGAAATCCGAACCCCCACAGTGTGATGGTGTTAGGAAGTGGGGCCTTTGGGAGATAATTAGGTTATGGGGATGGAGTCCTCAGAATGGGATTAGTGCCCTTACGAAAAAGACCGCAAGGAGAGTCTTCTTTCTGCCACTCGAGGATACAGTGAGAAGTCGGCAGGAAGAGGGCCCCACAAGGTCCTGACTATGCTCTCAGACTTCCCAGCCTCCAGACTGTGAGAAAGAAATTCCTGTTGTTTTAAGCCACTTGGTCTGTGGTATTCTGTTGTAGAAGGCTGAATAAGCTAAAATAGCCCCCAGCTTCCTAACTGTCATTCGTATCCTCCCTCCTAGAATTTCCTCTCACATAAGTCACTCCTTTCTATGTGTCTTCGTTCACAAAATTTCTGTGACGTGTTAACCATGGGCCAGGCACCCTGAATGACACTGGGGATACAGTAGGGACAAAAAGAGACCCCCATCTGCCCTCAGGGCTTATGACCTAACACAGAGGACAAGCACCAAAGGAGGAAGGACAACTGTTTCCAGGGCAGGGGTTCCCATTTCTGTGAGTCTTATCTAAACAAGCCTGGGGCCTCAGATCCCTTGTAAAAGTGAACATTTACTTTGCATGTTTTGTGATTCTCCAGAAGAAAGGACAGAGGCCATTTTTGTCCAAATGGGTGAAATCTTGAGTTATTCAGAGGCAACACTTGAAAAGTAACCCCAGTCAGTTTTTTGGCAAGTTCCAAATATGAAACATTCAGAAACTATCAGTGGGGAATCTTCCCTGTTCTTCATGAAATGCAAGTTGTCTTGTGTTGGGTTTCCTGCAGCTCTACCCCTAACTGCCTGTCTTGGATGTCTCAACACCCTGTCGTTCCTGGTCTTTACTCCTGGAGAAGGAGCTGCTCTTCCCTACATGTTCAGGGAGTAGGAGGGCAACTCTACAAGGGTCACTACTGCCAGGCATCCCACCTCCAGGAGAACAGGTATCTTGTGATCCAGAGATGGCAGAAGAAACACACAAACTGGTCTGAATAAATGATCTCAGGAGAAGTTCCTGACTTCTTAGTGCTAACTAACTGGTGTTATGGAGATAGGCATTCAGCTCTTCAGGTTTACCCCCTGGGGCACATTTTGATTAAATCCACATAACTTATAAGCAGTGATGAATCTTCCTTTCCAACTGATCAGAGTTAATCGCTAATTCAAGATACTCTTGTCACCAAAACAAGGTCTACTTGGTGACACTCAGCTGAGTCATACTGAAGTAAGATAGGAGGAGAGAGATGGAAAATGCCACCTTTTTGTTGTTGAGATATAATTACTCATCATAAAGTCCACCTTTTTAAAGTGTATAATTTGTTAGTTTTTAAGATATTCACAAAGTTGTACAACTATCACCACTATCTAACTCCAGGACATTTTAATCACCTACAAAGGGAACCTCTTACACAGTGACATTCACTCCTCATTCCCTGTCTCGCTCTCCCCTGGCAACCACTAATCTACTTTTCATCTCTATGGATTTGCCTACTCTGGACATATAAATGGAATAACACAATAGATGGACTTTTGTGTTGGCTGCTTTTACTTAGCATATTGTTTTCAAGCTTTATCCATGTTATAGAATGTATCAGTACTCCATTCCTTTTTATGGCTAAATAATATTCCACCTTATGGACATACCACATTTTATTTATCCATTCATCAAGTGATAGATATTTGGGGTATTTCCAATTTTTGGTTATTATGAATAGAACAGCTCTGAATTTAATACTTTCTTCCTTCAATTTTGTTAGTCTTTGCTTCATGTAATTTGGGACTCCACTGTTAGATGCATGTATGTGTATAATAATTATTTCATTAATGAACTGATCCTTTTATCATTATAAAATGTCCTTCTTTGTGCCTAGTATTAATTTTGTCATAAAGCTTATTTTGTATGATATTAGTAAAGCCACTCAGCTCTCTTTTGGTTACTGTTGCATGGCATATATTTTTTTACCCTATTACTTTCAATCTATTTGTGTCTTTGAATCTAAAGTGTGTCTTGTAGACAGCATGTTGTTGGATCATGCTTTTTTATCCATTTTGCCAATCTCTGCCTTTTGATTGGAGTATTTAATCAATTTAAGTTTAATGTAATTACTGCTAAGATAGGATTCATGTCTCCCATTTGCTATTTATTCTCTGTATATCTTATGTCTTTTTTGTCCCCCTCTATTCTCCATTACAACTTTCTTTTGTGTTTAATAGATATTTTCTAGTGTACCTTTTTGATTTCCATGTCATACATTTTGCTATATTTTTGAGTTGTTTTCTTAGTTTCCTTAAGGATTACTATTAGCATCTTAACTTAAAGTGATCTAATTCAGATCAATACTATAATTTTTATAGCATACACAAACTTTGCTGCTATGTAGCTTTGTTCTTTCCCCCTTCTGTGTATTGTTATTGTCATACAAATGACATTTTTAAACATTATAAGGCCATCAACAAAGGTTTATAACTATTGCTTTATACAGTTGTCTTTTGAATCAGATAAAAGAAAAAAAGAGTTACAAGCACAAAATGCATCTATGCTGTCTTTTATATTTACCTATGTAGTTACATTTACCAGTGTTCTTTATTTCTTCATATGGATTTAAATACTATTTACTGTCTTTTTATTTCAGCCTGAAGAGCTCCCTTTACTATTTCTTGTAGGTGAGGGATTCTAGCAACATATTTGCTCAATTTTTGTTTATCTAGGAATGTCTTAATTTTCCTTCATTTTTGAAGGGTAGTTTTGATGGATATAAAAATCTTGCTTCACAGTCTTTTTTTCTTTCAACACTTGGAATATGTCATCCAAGTACCTTTAGTCCTGCATGGTTTCTGATGAGAAATCAGCTGTTAATCTTATAAAAGATTTTTTTTTTTTTTTGGTATGTGATGAGTCTTTTACTGTTTTAAAAATTCTCTTTTTTCTTTGTCTTTTGACAGTTTGGCTATGATATGCTTAGGTGTGGAGCTCTTTGACTATATCCTTCTAGGAGTTTTTTGACCTTCTTATATGCATAGATTAATATTTTTCATCAAATTTGAGAGGTAATTGAACATTATTTCTTCAAATATTCCTTCTGTCCTTTTATTTCTCTCATCTTCTTCAGGGATTCCTATTATGAATATGTTGGTATGTTTGATGGTACCCCAGAGGCCTCTCAGGCTCTGTTCATTTTTTAAAATCTTTTCTCTTTCTCTTCCTAGATTGGATAAATCACAATTGATCTATCTTAAAGTTCATTGACCCCTTATAGTCAATTTTAAATTTCCGTTAAGATACTTTTCAAGCCCCAAATTTCTATTTGGCTATTTAAAAATAATTCTTTCTATTTATTTGTTGCTTTTCTCTATTTGGTAAGACAACATTCTCATACTTTTTTTTTTGTTCTTGAGACATAATTTATTTTAGTACCTTAAACACATGAAAATAGTTGATTTTTATCTTTGTCTACTAAATCCATTGTCTGAGCTTCCTCAGAGACAGTTTCTATTGACTACTTTTCCCCCCTCTGTGGGCCATACTTTCTTGTTTATTGGCATTTTTCTGTTGTTGTTTTTTTTTCATTATTGTTGTTGCTGTTGAAAATGAAACATTTAAAATAATATAATGTGGCAATACTAGAAATCAGATTTCTACCTCCTATCTGGATTTGTTGTTGTTTTTCTGTTTATTTGCATAGTGACTTTCCTGAACTAATTCTGTAAAGTTTATATTCTTTGTTTTGTGTGGCTGAGATGAGGTCAGTGTCCTGTAAGAACTGATGATGGGTGTGGGGCAGGGACAATGGGATGAGGAGCCCGACCACCTCAGAGGCAGCTGGTCTGGGGACACCGAGAGGAACTCATGAAACCCAGGAGGCAGAGGAGTCCCTGCAGAGGGGAGGAGGCAGACAAATTGATGTCTGAGGGCAGAACGTGGTAGATTGAAGGGGCTGGAATAATATGTTCATTGAGAATACTGGTTGGGGACTCACATATTCCTAGATTTGTTTCCTTGTTTCTCCAGATGGTAGCTGTCTTAAGGTAAAAGTGTTTGCAGAGAGAAAAAGTTACAGTGTCATGAAAGCAATAATGGACTATAGATGTTACAGTCGAAATCAGAGATGGAAATAAGAAACTAACCTACATCTAATGAACCATGTGTCAATAAGTCACTCATTCTGTGTTTCTGAGTTTCAGGTATGGGTCAGAGAAGGAGGCGACTCATCTAGGCTAGGATAGCCAGGGAGAATTTAGCCAAAAGGTGACTTATGATTAATAGAAGATTGACTAATAATAGATGTGTTAGTGTTATTGTGTACACCTGATGTAATGTAATTGCTGTGATGACTAATGACTAATGTCTGTAGAAATTGTATTGAAATCAGCTGTGTAGAATTTTCTATTGCATTTTATTATAAAACTCAAGATACATTTCCTTCTGAAATATAATCATGTTTTAAAAATGAAGTTTAGCCTAAAGCTGCCTCCTTACATATTTTAAGTTCAGCCTAAAAGTTTCTCCTTATGTAATGAATTGTAACCTAACTGGATGTATAAATACTCTTCTACTAATCAGAGTCTTGGCCCATCGCAGACAGCCAACTGTTTAAACTGTGTTCAAATAAGGAAAATGCCGAGGTATAACCAATTCTGCTGTTTCTGCACCTCACTTTCCTTTTTCAGTCCATAAATCCTTTCTGACCACGAGGCAGCCCCAGTGTCGCTCTGAACCTATTCTGGTTCTGGGGGCTGCCGATTCTCGATTAAGCTCTGTTAAATTTGTCTTAAGTTTCATTTATAACACATTTAAGAATAGGATGAATCTTTTGTATCACACATGCAATTAAAATATGGTTTTTGATAAAACATAATTAGTACAGTAAATGTATCTGTTTATCTTGCTACAGGAGGGCCTGAAGTTGTAACTGCACACTTTGAGATAAGGTGTAATAGGGGGAAAATGAGAGTACCTTCACAGCACCAGGGCAAACATTTTTTTGCCTGCACTGGGACTTTGAAGGGGGTGAGGAAGGGAGACTGGAAGGGCCTGAGAACTGAGGCCTACTTGTGTACTAACGTTCTCCCAGGCACCACCGACAATTCATCCCTTGTTCTTACTTGATTCCTGCCTTTGGTATGAAAGCAAGATGTTGCTACATGATGTTTTTGCCACCAGCAAAGCCAATATGTTTACTCCTCACTGTTCTTGGTGCAAGGGTATGGGAAAAACACTAGACAGAGAGATGATTGCACCTTAATCTGCAGCTTTGCAAGCAAATTAGGAGACTGTCTTGAATGGACCCACTAGAATGGAAGCTCCCTGAGAACAGCATCCTATTCTTTCTTGTTCTCTATTGTATCTCCAGCACCTATAGTCGTATCTGTACATAGTAGATGCTCAAGAAACAATTTTTGAATTGATAAATTATTAATTGTTGGATCCTGGACTGAGATGAGGTAGGCTCCTGTTGAGAGCTGGGACATCTTTTCACCATAGAGTTCTCACCTGCTGGGGTCCACTTTTAGGAGCAGCATCAGAAACCGTATAACTTCTGGCTGTCTTTGTCCTGGTGTTGCAGGTCCAAATTTTATTGGTAGGTCCAACTCCTATTTCTTCTCCCTTCTGAGTGGATTCACTGTGTGCAGGAATTGGCAGATATTTTGGTATTGAGACCTTGACCTTGACAGGTGCTTGGAGCCTCAAATCTTCATTCTACAGTCCTTCACAGATGGTAGGCTTTACTTCTTCAAAGGCCTTTCCATTGTAGCCCGTATGCAGTTGGGAATGTGACCCATGAATTCCAGCCATGCTCCATACAGTGGTCATCAGTTCCTGAATTAGTAGGGTGTTTCTGTTCAGATTTGGGGGTCTCAAGGTGCTGGGTCCATGTGGCAAGGCCTCAATACAGGGTGGCAGCCCTCCCCTCCCAGCCAACCTGATCCATCCTGAACATTTTTGAGGCATATTTTCAGCGTGACTTGACACTGTTTATGTCCCATGGTGGAATGCTACCCAAGAATTTCTCAAGTTCTGTGTGACAAGCAGCTTGTGGAGATGAGCCCCAACATGGCAGCTGGGGTCTTTCCTTAGGGAACAGTGTTGAGTTGTAGAGTGGATCAGACCTGGTCACAATATGTCACACATCAAACTCCTTGAGAGCCCTTTCTTTTATTAAATTCCAAAGATTTTAGAAGCTCTGAGTCCTTGGATGTTAAAGTGAAAATAAATAGCCAGTATGATATTTTCCAAGGACTAAAAATATTTTTTTTATTCAATAAATCCCTAATGTGCTACATATGTTTATTTTTTTTGCTTGGTATACCCAGCCCCACACCAATTTCTCCCACATTTTCAGTTGGAATTTAACCATGTTACATGATGTTCCTTTGGTTTATTCTAGGAACCATCTAGAGGCTTTTATCGGCTGCTTCTTTATACCAGTATTTCAACAATCTGGCAGACAGGGTGAGATTCCTCTCTAAGGAGATAACTGTAACACAGGGGGCAGTTCAGCCTCACTTTTTAGGTCCCAAATATGGAAGAGAAAAAATTTTTAATAGTTTTAATGAAATTATAACTCCTATGGTTGGATTCTTAAGCTCTAAACATTACAAAAATAAAAACAAAACACAAAGTTAAACAGGCCAAAATAAATGTGAAGTGGAAAAGACTCATTGTTTCTAAAGATCTCTACAAAAGTCTCAAGGGTGGGCTGAGTAGCAAATGGCCAAGAGCATGGACTTCCTGGCTGTGTAGCCTGGGTCCTGGTGCAGAGCTATTTGGATGCACAATTTTGCTGTTTGTAAAATGTGCTTATTAGGAGCGCCTACTTTATGGATTTGTAGAATTAAATGAGTTCATAGCAGTCACTTGGGGTTTCTAGCACAGGGCAAGCACTAAGAAGGTTTTGATCTTGCTGATTTATAATCCTAGCAATAGATCTCATTTTCCCTTCCCTTTTCCCTAGTTGTCTCCTAATCCACCCCCTTCACATTATCACATTTCCTAAGCTCCCAGCCCTGTCTCTCACCCTGACCCATAACTTATTTGGCTTTACCTAATTCTTCCCACCTTCCCACCCCTCATCTCTCTCTGGGACTTTTATTGAGTATATGGAGTTATTTGTCTTTCCTGAGACCATCCCTTCCTTTACTTATGTTTTTATTCTACTCTGAGGTTTTACAACCTTGTTGCTATTGACATTTTAGGCCAAGTATTCTCTGTTGTGGGGGCTGTCCTGTACTTTGCAGGATGGTTAGCTGCATCCCTGGCCTCTACCCACCAGGTGCCAGAAGTACTTTTTCTACTCCTAAGTTTTAACAACTAAAAATATCCCTTGGAGAGCCAATCTCCCCAATCCTGGTTGAGAAGAACAACCTATTCTGCCTATTTGGGGATAATTAATGTCAATGTGTCTACTACACATTGACTGTTAACTGGAATGTCAGAAACAGTTCATCAAAAGCAAATAGTAGGAGCCTAGGAGTCCATTGCGAGATGAACACCCGCCTGCATTTCGTAGGATAAATCACTCCTTTCGCTGAGAGTTAGAGGCCTAGTCCAACCCCTCTTTCTCCCTGATGCCTCACAATTCCAGCAAAAAAGACTTGAGAGACGCTGAATTATTTTCTAGTCTAGAGCTAGGATTCTGCACCTTCTGCATGGTGTTGGATCTCAGGGCAGAGGGGAGGGGCACCATCCAGCCCCAACTAGGGAGAGACACAGTGAGATGGCCAGTGAGACACCAGTGCTGATGAGCACGAGAAACTTTATTTTTGACAGGGTCAGGCGCGGGCACCACCAATCCTCTGCAGGGGCAGGGGTGAGGGGAGCTGAGAGATCCCAGACATCAGACAGGAAGAGCCTTCTTTGGGGAGCTTAGACCCTCGACAGGAACACTCCAGCTCAGCCTGTGAAAGCCAGAACAGGGTGTCTGGGAGAGGATGAGTCAGGATGGAGCTTTTGCTTGACCCTTGGGATTCCGGTTCCCTGTGAAGTCGCTTGTCTCAGCATCAGGATGCAAATCAACAGCTGCCCCCGCCCTGCTGACCACTGCCCCGGTCACAGGAGTCGGAGCTCTGGCGCCGGCATCGGTGGGACCTGTGACGCCTGTGGTGGCTCAGGCAGCAGCCGCCCTCGGAGCTGGGACCAGAGCAGCCCCCGGAGCTTGGAGCACAGCCAGAGGCTGGGGGCAGACACTGTGCTGGGCTCTTCGGGGGACACTTGGGTGAGGGGCACTTGGGCGGGGGCTGGCACTGCTGCTGGTTCTGCTGGCAGGACATGTCGGCAGGAGTTGGGGTGTCCTGCACAAAACAAAGCAACTTGTGAGTTCAGAATCTACAGCACAATGTCTCCTTGCCTCTAAGTCTGCTGCCTCCTGAGCCAGGAGCTGCAGGAGGGTGAGGGAAGCTGACTTGGAGTTGGTGGGATCGTGGCAGATGCCTCCCGCTTTGCTCTCCACCCAGACAGATTGCTGTCAGTCTAACTGGGCATCCAACTTTTGTATCTCCAAAAACACTAGGGGATGCTCCCATTATGGGAAAAGCATGCTGGAGGATGGCTGCCACAGGAAACACGTGTGGACATGAATAGGAAGAGGACGGGAGGGAACCGTGAGCTCCTGTGGCCTTTGCAGGCTGTGCAATTGCTGTCAGGTCCCTCAGGGGCTCCCCACTGGCCCCACGTCCCCCATTGCTGCCCTCTCTGCAGCCCTCACTCTGGGCTTCGTCCCAGCCTACTCTGCCTCCCTCCCCTGCTACGGCCTTAGCTTTCTGTTCTCAGCACCCAGGTGGAGTCCCGACCCCACTGGACACTCACCGGGTGCGGAGGAGGCAGGAGGAGGCTGGTCCCGAGGAGACTGTGGATGGGGAGCCCAGGGCAGGAGCGCTTTTATCCCGTGCAGAGTCGGTGATGCACAGCCTGAGCATGCTGCTGCTTTCCCAACCAGGGAGGGGACAGCCTGGCACACACCCAGGACTAGGTTTCCAGCTTCTTTCTGGGCACTTCCGTAATGTCTGAGTAACATGACTGAACCAGGAAGCAGGATGGCT
>CAUYPO010075220.1:0-49986 GCA_963574435.1 Cheirogaleus major | reverse complement strand
CCATCAATACATGAGTGGATTAACAAAATGTGGTATATGTATACCATGGCATACTATTCGGCTTTAAGAAACAATGGTGATATAGCACCTCTTGTATACTCCTGGATACAGCTGGAACCCATTCTACTAAGTGAAGTATCTCAAGAATGGAAAAACAAGCACCACATGTACCACCAGCGAATTGGTATTAACGGATCAACACCTAAGTGGACATATAGGAATAACATTTGTCGGGCGTTGGGCAGGTGGGAGGGGGGAGGAGGGGGTGGGTATGTACAAACATAATGAGTAAGATGTGCAATGTTTGGGGGATCATGCTTGAGGCTCTGCCTCGAGGGGGCAGGGGGGACATGGGCAATATACATAACCGTAATATTTGTACCCCCATAATATGCTGAAATAAAAAAAAAAAAGAAATAGTCATAGGCTCAGTACACAAGAGGAAGTCATGCCACCAGATTCTGTTATCAACCTCAAACCTTCAAATTCCTGGAGAGTCAAAAAGTCACTCCCTCACTATTCCTAAAGACAATCAAATTTCCCTTAACTTTATGTTCTTTAGGCCAAAGTCCAATTTTATAAAATCATATAAAAAGAACTAAAAAGAGGATGTGACTGTCAATGGGTTGTCTTAATTGAGCCAGATCTACTACTAGATGCTTCTCAACTTACGATGGGGTTACATCCCCAATAAATCCATCATAAGTTGAAAATGTCATAAGTTGAAAATACATTTAATACAACTAATCCACCAAACATCATAGCTTAGCCTAGCCTACCTTAAGTGTGCTCAGAACACTTACATTAGCCTACAGTTGGGCAAAATCATCTAACACAAAGCCTATTTTATAATAAAGTGCTGAATGTTTCATGTAATTTATTGAATACTGTACTGAACTTGAAAAACAGACTGGTTCTATGAGTAGTTCCCATTAAGGTACACAGCTGAAAGCACACTGGGCCTGAAGAGTGTTTGAAACATTGAGCTAAAATTAATTGCTAGATGATGGGGACGCTATAGCTATAGAGTTATCAACTTCTCTCTTTTCTGATGAGGCCCAAGAATAGCTGCTATTATAGAAGGCCCTGGGGCATCAGCACTTATTGATGGTTTAGCAGGCATAGTGTTCTTTAGGAAGATAGCAAGTTTTGACTGCACGGTTTATTCTTTTCATTATCATTTCCAAAATGTTGGCAAGACAGTACACTGTGGAGTATTGGTTGTTTACTCTCACAATCACATTGCCCACTGGGAGCTACGGCCCACTGCTTCTGTCCAGCACTGCAAGAAAGTATTGCACAGCATATTGCTAGCCCAGGAAAAAATCAAAATTTAAAATTCAAAAGACATTTTGTACTGAATGCATATGGCTTCTGCACCATCATAAAGTAAAAAAATAAAAAATGTAAATCGAACCATTGTAAGCTGGGGACCCTCTGTACTTAGATACAGCTTCAGCTTAACATGGTATTGGTTGTTTGCATTTACTGATGTTCTTGAAACCTGAGGTTACTTTTGTAGGTAAGCCTCTAGATTAGATGTTCATCCACTTACTTATGGTGTACTTTAGGAGTTGTTAGAAAATGAGGAATTATGCATAGGTGGAATTAACCTCTTTTTTTCCAATAGCATCCTCTTACTCATCTGCAAAAATCATCTAGCTACCAACATTTCCCTGCCTCTTTTGGATAACACAGAAGCTCACACTGGCAAAATATAAAAGTTCTCATAATCTGCCCTTTCTCTCTCCTACATTTCCAATTTCCCTTAACCAAGAGTTAAAATTCTAGACCAGGGCAAACGTATTTTATAAAGGACTCTATGGGTTGAATGGTGGCCCACCAAAAGCTATGGCCACCTGAAACCTATGAATGTGATTTTATTTGGAAAAAAGTTATTTTCAGATGTAAAGGTCTCAAAATGAGATCATCCTGGTTAGCTCTAAATCCAATGACAAATGACTCAGGAGGAGATTACACAGACAATAGCCAATGTGAAGACCAAGGCAGAGGTTGGAGTGATACAGCCACAAGCCAGGAAATGCCTGGAGCCACCAGAAGCTGGAAGAGACAGGGCTTGGAATCTTCCCTAGAGTGTCCGGAGTGAGCCTAGCAGTGCTGATTTTGGACTTCTAGCCTCCAGAATAGGGGAAAACAAATTTCTGTGGTTTTATAACACTATGTTTGTGGCCAATTGTTATGGCAGACCTAGGAAAATAATATAAGGTCTAAATAGTAAATATTTTAGGTTTTGTGAACCATATAGTCTCTGTAGCAACTACTCAACTCTGCCTTGCAGTGTGTAAACAAGCATAGACAATATGCCAACAAACGAGTATGGCTGTGATCCAATAAAACTTTATTTATGGAAATTTTAATTTTCCTGTGTCACAAAATATTCTATTTCTTTTGATTTGTTGTTTTACACACTTAAAAATATAGACACCATTTTTCGCTCATGAGTCATGCAAAAACAGGCAATGAGCCAGATTTGGCTTGCAGGCAGTAGTTTATGGCCCTCGCTGTAGAGTATAATAGAATACTGACCACAAAGGTGGGACAGCGCTGATCATACAGATCATATCCACCCTGGAAGCCAATTTGAACATCTGATCCCTTTCCTCTTTGGAGATTCCCTGCATCTCCAAACTCAATGTCTGATGCCTTTAGGAATCCACACATGGACTCCTGTTAAGAGTTTTGATAGTACCTAATAGTAGATAGGCCTCTACCAATGGACCTTGGCCCCACTCCTAGTCTCTGTCAGCTCACATCAAACTGACATCCTTCCCTTGTTAATGTCTTGGAAAAACTGTTCAAAACCTTGCATACAGATTAAAACCAAATATGATTCTGTGTGTGTGTGTGTGTGTGTGTGTATGAACAGGCCTCTGAAAGATTCTGATTTTACTATTCTAAGATGACCGCCAGGCATTGGGATTTTTAAGTGCTTTCTAGGTAAGATTAGCTTAGGGTGATCTGATACTAAGAAGCATTTGTTTCCAGAGATTCTAAGCCTGTGAGTCATGCCCTTAGCCACCAGCCCCACATGTGCAGCTGCAGAGGAATTTGCTCTCATGCCTTTCAGAATTCTAATATGGCTCACTAATTTACCAACACAATATTCCAGCACACTGTCTTTTCAGTGTTCCAGAGGAGAAATGTTACAGCTGTCAGAAGCTTGACAGACTGTTGAAAACATAAAATCAGCTATGTAAATTGGGAATTACAAAATGCTATCGGGATTTTTCCTGTGACAGCATAGAAATTACAGACTTTTATCAGAGATGAAAATTCAAATAAAGAAATACTCTACATTTGAAATAAATGATTTAAAGATATACAATATATCGTACAAAAAATCTGTTTCCCTCTCCATCAATTCAGTCACACTCTGCTCGTGCACCATTGAGCACACCTCCCACCAGCCTTACCCCCATGTCAGACACAAAAAGCCTAATAAGAATCAGATGGGAGAGTTGACTCTACTCTCTAAGGAAAGAGCCACAGCTTCTGAAGCTGTTTGTTCATTTTTTTTTTTTTTGCCTTCCTATTTCTTCTCTCTCTTTTCTTTCTGAATCCCTTTCCCTTTCTCCCAGCATGTATTGCCAATTACTGTTAATCTTCTCTTGGGCACTCTCTCGACAAGTATAACAATGGAGAATGGCTTTGAATAAAGTGTATTCTATGCTTGATATTGTCTTAGGCTATGGGTCTAGGGTCCTCAAGCCCACTGTTTCTCATAAATTTATAACAGTGAAATTAATAGGATTGGATATAAAGAATCTAGGTGATCCACTTCTAACTTGTGTAAAGATTCATAAAAGATATTCCTATATATGAAAATTAATCATAATAATTTTGTTAGTCTTTGAAAGCTTTTTGTAGCTTTTAATATAAAGAGTATTAATCAGTGGCTTTGAATTTATTTAAGGCTTTTGCTGAAAGAGCACCATAAAACCATATCAGCTGGAAAAAAAATGTGTTTCCAGAGTGATTCAAGGGGATGTGTCTAATAGTTCCTCATATTGTAGGTATCAGTAGTAATTCTGATAATAATAATAAAGCTGCACTGGTAAAGATAATGACCTTAAGACATCCACCCCCTTATGACTAATTCGTAACCATTGGCTTACTAATAGCATGAAATCACATATAACTAGCACAGAATTCTAGATATGTCATCAATATATTTTCTGAAACATATTTTTTATTGATTTATCCATACATTTGCCACTTTTTGTAATAATGATTCATACTTCCAAGTAAGCTTTGTAAATATTTTCATAATTTACTGACTGACAAAACTTTATTTTTTCTTTCACCAGAATGCTAGCCTTAGGAGTATGCAAGGGTATTAAAGCGGCTTAATAGGCAGAAAAGTAGCTAAATTGTAGCATCTGCAAACTGACAATGAGAACAAAAAAAAAGTCTTAAAACTAGTAAGCAATTATAGAAAGACTGCAGTATACCAGCTCAATATACAAAAGTCAATTGCTTTCCTATACCAGCAACAAACAAATGAAATATGAAGTTAAGACCACATTATCATTTACATTAGCATCTCTCTAAAAATGAAAACCTTAGTTATAAACCTAACAAAATTTGTACAAGATTTATATAAGGAAAACTATAAAACTCTGATGAAAGAGATTAAAGAAAAGCTGGATCACACGTAACTTAAACATTTGTACCCCCATAATATGTTGAAAGAAAAAAAGAAAAACTAAATAAATAGAGAGATATTACATGTTCATGGATAGAATACTCAATATTGTCAAGACATCAGTTCTTCCAAACTTAATTTATGGATGCAATACAATCCTACTCAAAATTCTAAGTTGTTGTATGGATATTGACAAACTGATGCTAAAATTCATGTGAAAAGGCAAAAGACTTAGTAGAGCCAACACAATATTGAAGAAGAACAAAGTCAGAGTACTGGCACTGCTGGACTTCAAGGTTTACTGTATTACAGTAGTCAAGATAGTCTGGCATTGGCAAAAGAAAAGACAAAGAGATTATTGGAACCAAATAAAGAACCCCAAAATAAATCCACATCATTTCAATCAACTGATTTTGTCAAAGAAGCAAAGGTAATTCAATGGAGAAAAATAATCATTTTAACAAATAGTGCTGGAACACCTGGATATTTACATGCAAAAATAAATCTAGTGACAGACCGTATGTTCTTTTAAAAAATTAGCTCAGAATAGATCATAAACCTAAATGTAAAACAAAAATAAATACAACTTTTAGAAGATAATGTAGGAGAAAGTATAGTTAACTTTGGGGATGGGGACGTTTTAGATACATGAAAAATATGATACATGAAAGAAATAATTGATAAATTGGACTTAATTAAAATTAAGAATTTCTCTCTACAAAAGATTTGGTTCAGAGAATAAAAAACAATCCACAAACTAGGAAAAAATATTTGCAAAATACATATCTGATACAGGAATTGTACCTAAAATACACCAAGAAATCTTAAAACTAAACAATAAGAAAACAACCCAGTTAAAATATGAGCAAAATATCTGAATAGATACATAAGCAAAAATATATAGAGATGGTAGGTAACTGTATGAAAATTCCTATATATGTAATTAAGGAATTGCAAACAATGATATTGGTACATATTGGTACATACCTATTGGAATAGCCAAAATTCAAAATAACAACAAATTCTGGCAAGGATGGATAGCAACAAGAACTCTCATTCATTGCTGTTGTGAATACAAACTGGAACAGCTGCTTTGGATGACAGTTTGGCAGTTTCTTAAGCTAAACATAGCCTATCGTATGAGCCAGCAATTATGCTCCTAGATATTTATCTAAATCTGTTGAAAACATTTGTCCACACAAAAACCTGCACATGAATGTTTTAGAAGCTTTAGTTGTAGTTTCCAAAAACTGGAGGCAACCAAAATGTCCTTCAAAAGGTGAATGAATAAACAAACTATGGTATATCCATATAATGGAATACTATTCAATGGTAAAAGGAAATGAGCTATCAAGCCAGAAAAAGACATGGAGGAACTTAAATGTGTATCGCATAGTGAAAGAAGCCAGTAGAATGCCACATACTATATAATTCCAACTATATGACACACTGGAAAAGGCAAAATTACAGAGACAATAAAAAGATTGGTGGTCACCAAGTGCTCTGGGGAGAGAATAGGTGGCACACAGGAGATTTTTAGGTCAGCAAAACTATCATGTATGATATTGCAAATGTGGATACGTGGTATTACACATTTATTGAAACCCAAGCAACTGAACCCTAATGTGCCCTGTGGACTTTAGTTAATAATAATTGATGTGGCCCGATTGCAGGACGGGGGAAGAACACAGAACATAAAAGAATGACACAGACACACATAAAGACTTTACATGACTCGAGTGCCCAATGCACTATTCACTTTATTTTTATACCCCCCAGACCCAAGGTTAGTTCCTTGTACTTGAGCATCTAAACATAGCAGCGATAACTGTCAATTCCGGAGTTGTATCACAAGGGAACAATTTCCCATGGTCTCAGACCTCGAAACGGTTACTGGAGGCGCCAGCGCCGGAAATAACTCAAAAATCAAGGCCGAAGTAAGCAACATTAAACAATGCAGCCATCAGAACTTCTTGTTCTCTCTCCCAGTCACCGGCAGGCCCCCACAATTGTGCCTGTCTTAGGTCGTCCCTCCCTTGAGGGATCTTACCCGTCACTGACTACCAACCATCTTACTGGGCCAGACCTTGGGAATGTTCTTCTTACCTTTATGGCCTCCAAACTCCCACCACGGGGGCCCACCATGTGGGAGCTGGGCAACATTTGTTTACGTGCAGAAACTCAGGCCTCTTGTTATGTCCCAAGGCAGTAACCGTATCTGAAGAAAATACTGGTTACTGCTGCGTCATGCAGCACACGTACATTACAGGCTATGGTGAATGATTAGTATAAGGCATAATGCCAGAATCAGCCCCCAACAAATAATATGTCATTATTTGTTTATCAGGTGTAAGAAATTTGCCATACTAGTGCAAGACAGTAATACTAGGGGAAATTGTGAGGTGGGAGAGACAAAGTGTGTGGGAAATCTATGTACTATTTGCTCAATTTTTTCTAAAGGTAAAAATACTCTAAAAAATAAAGTCTGTTAATTAGAAAATAAAACAAACCAAAGAAAGCACTGAGCTTCAATCAAAGGCCCAAGTTGTTTACATTTCCCAGTCTCATTTCTTCTGAAGAATATGACTTCCTCATCATGATATTCAATTACTAAAGTTAATCAGTAATCTGATGCCACACTTGTCTGAAGAACCTCACTGTGTGGGAGACCAATAATTTGAAGTCAGTAGAGTATGCAAGGACTCTGACCAAAAAAGAAATGACAATATTTTCATTTTTGTGTTTTTTCTCATGAAAGAATTTTCATTTTTAAAAGATTTAAAACCTAATAAGGAAAGAAAATAATTTCAAGTCCACTGTAGCTTGAAATTAATACAAAATTACTGGTGGCAGAATTGGTATAAAAAGAAAGTCTTTTTAATATACACAAAATGAATCACAACATTGTGCACATCTGTGCTGGAAGTTGTGAA
Source organism: Cheirogaleus major (assembly GCA_963574435.1). Classification (NCBI taxonomy): domain Eukaryota; kingdom Metazoa; phylum Chordata; class Mammalia; order Primates; family Cheirogaleidae; genus Cheirogaleus; species Cheirogaleus major. The sequence goes on along the minus strand of CAUYPO010075220.1, from coordinate 42,387 downwards.
GACTCTAGGTGAGAGAGATGAAGTGTGCCTTATTAGTTTTCCTATCGTCATAAGGACATTCCTATCACCTTGATATAAAATTTAATTAGATGAACAGTGTCATAAAATTTTAGCTACACACACACACACACACACACACACACACATGTACACCGTACTAGAGAGATTACTTGCTTTTCAAAGTGACCCAACCCAGGAATCATCTCTCTGGAAAATAGCAACAATTTGGTACAAGCCTAGTACACTGATTTTTATTGTTCCCTAAGGCATAAGAGCAATTGTCTGGTTGTAGATCTTGCCATAGTGCCCTGAGTGACATTAGTGTCTGACTTTTATCCATCGGTGATAGCAAGCGAGGTTTCTTTTCATTTCATTCATAAAGTGTTACACTATATTATTTAGCAGAAAGTCGCATGTCCTGAGAGAGGAGCCTTCTTAGATATAGGTGTAGCATGTGCTATCAAGTCACACAGATAGCGCTATTACCCGTGCAAAAGGGGCACAAGCTAGAATGAAGCTGATTAATTATTTGAACTTTCCCCTAACTCTTAATTTATAAATTATGATTTGCCTGATGTTGTCCTAGTTTCCAGAAGATATCATTAGTTAAAAGCACCATATAAACTTAGTTTTATAGTAATAGTCTGCAATGAAGTTGACATCTGATCTCTTTAGTCTTTAATCCTCTGTAGTCAGTAATAGCAACTAAAATTTCCCCAAGGAAATATAACACCTATTTTGAGAACAGGTAAAGCATACAAGAATAGGTGGCAGATATCTGGGCTGTTTGTGTTATGTTCATTAAAAAGGGAAAATTACCAAAAAAAAGTATTGTCTTTTTTTTTCAGTAAGGTTAAGAAAACAAATAACATTTAATGTGCTTCTACCAGGTACCAAGTACCCTCACATAATTTGCCTCATTTTAGATCCTCACAGCACTCCAGTGGAAAAATATTACAATATTATCACCATTTTCTTGAGAAAGTTGAAGCTCAGAGAGGTTAAATTGCATTTAAAAAGTTTTAAAAAAGTGGGAACCAGATCCCTAATATGAAGTTCAGGTCTTTCATGTTTTGAATAAATCATTCTACCTCTGATTGCCAATGAATTCATGGTCTTCTCTGCTTTATATTGCTAAAGACCTGTTCCTCAGTCCCTGTTAGCCATTTCCTTTGGATTTATCTTTTTCTTTTTCCTCATTCTTACATCTTTTACTTACTAAATAAGAAATGAAATCATTTCGCCTTTGATCCCTTCATTCCCTTTAGGGAGGTGGATCCTGAGGACATGGCCCTCAGGGACAAAAAACAAGGCAAGTGACCAAGTCTAATCACCTTGTAAACTGGACTTTCAGGCAGATTGATTAATGACATTTGCTAGGAGGAAGAGACCTATGTTGGAAATGCCTTTAGCAGGATCTGTCTTTTTACCTTTAGTAAATAGGACACAGGAACTGTGAGGCACGGCTCCCCAGAGAATGTCTATGTGCTGTGCAGCTCTCTTTAAATTGCTCCCTCTGTCTGAGGAGCTCCATGAATTTCACTTAGAGACTTCATCTTTCTGGCTCAGAAGTGCATTTCAGATATGGAAGGGAGGACCTGAGGATCTGCCTTTGAAATTCGAGATTTATTTCTGCTTTGTATGAGCCTCTTGGTAGCCAATATCCTGTAATATTTTTTTAGTATAACTTAATACAGATTTCTGATTTGCATTTAATTTGACAATCTAAATCTGTGTGTTAGCTAACTCACTAAATTGTTTATGTATAACTATGACTGATAAAGTGTGATTGGGAAGAGCTATTAGGAACTCCAGAGTAGTTGTACAGATTCCATAATTATGAATGACTGGTGTGTCTGTGGCCCTGTTTCTGTGTATCTCCTGAGACTAATGCTAGGTCTCTGGAAATGTTTTCATGCAGTTCTAGAAGGCAGCAACCCCTGGATTGCAGGCCAGTAGCCCAAGAGACTGGTGGCATATTGCTATCAGCAGATGGTGAAAGAAAATGAACATTGTGGAGTTAAGCTCCAAGGGAATTCTAGTCAGGCAGGTTAGAGCTATTCAATTACATGGTAGTAAGAATTGGATTCTGCCAAATATGATGTGAGTAGACTGCTTACTGAATCGCTCACCTTCAACAACTCATTTCTGAAGGACTGGGTCTTGTGTCTATTGCAGAAAGCTTTCAAATTTTTAAGATATACAGCAAGCACAGCAATAACTTTGATAATCACAAATAACTAAGAAGTTATATAATAGGACTTAGACCAGCTTGAATGTCTTTTTATAAGCAATAGGAGATTTGCTCATTATCTGACATTTTCTTAGATAAGCATTAAAATTAGATTGATATTTTGGCCCCTTTATACTGGGATCCCAATAAAAATAGCAATATCTTTAATATTTATTATACTATCTGTGTCATTTGGATCCTCTGAGAAACAAATGCCCAGATGGAATTAGTTGTGCAGGATATTTATTGAGGGAAACACTTGTGAAGAATAGGAGTCAGCAGGGAGATTCTCAACACTGCAATGACGGTCTGACTTCTGTTAAGGAAGAGAAGGAAGTATCATGGAGGAAGAGCCTACGGTGCAGCACCACTTTGAGAAAGTTTCAGTCATGGTCATGGGAAACATCAAGCAACATTAGCCCATTAGAAGAATCCTTCATTAGACATCAATGGGCCAGAATCATAATTGAGTCTTTGGCTGGGAAAAGCCTAGGAGAATGAGGGTCTTTGATTGTTTTTATTATTTGTTTTCTCTCTTGGCCATAACTCCCTGCACCGACTTTTCTTCTAAATTTTAATTCTATGCCAGATAATGTGTGTAAGAGAATTGAATACCCTGCAGTCCTGCAGGAGTGTTACTTTCCACCAGAAGTGATTCTTTTTTCTCTGTCATGCAAATGTCATAGGCTGTTTATGTCCTCTCAAAATTTTATGTATTGAAATCTAATCCCCAATGTGATGGTATTTGGAGGTGGAGCTTGGGAGGTAAGTAGGTCATGAGGGTGGAACCTTCATGAATAAGATTAGTGTCTTTACAAGAAGAGGCCAGAGAGCTAACTTGCTCTCTTTCTGCCATGTGGGGGCACAACAAGAAGTCTGCAGTCTGCAACCTAGAAGAGGGCCCTTTCCAGAACGTGGCCATGCTGGCACCCTGATCCCGAACTTCCAGCCTCCAGACTGTGAGAGAGAAATTTCTGTTGTGTATAAGCCACCCAGTCTGTGGCACTTTGTTACAGAAGCCTGAGATGACTAAGACAGTGAATAAGGTGACAGATATGCTGGTAACCCTCACCAATCAGAAACTGAGCTTGTTTGGACTGAGTTGCAGTTTTAGAAAGATTCTGTCCACCTCATTTTCCTCAGGCATGGCTCTCCTCTTTGTTTTGGTTGAATGTGATTATTTCTGTCTCTTTAGCTATAGTTCTCCAGAAGAATCAGTTCTGCCCTTTGGAGCTTTTGAGTTTGGCTTCTTACTGTCCACTCACAAAGCTTCAGAATCTGGCTCACGTCTTAAGAGAGAGAAAGACTTTGTGTCTTTGAAGCAGGACCCTTTTTCTAGTGGGACTCAGCTTCCTAAGCACCATAAGACCACAGAGATTTCACTCTGTCCTTTTAGAAGTTCCAGACCAGTCCCTCCAGCTTTCTGGTCTACTACAGATCTCAACAAAATTTTTATAGAGAAAGCCAGGTATATATTTGGGGCTATTCTAGATAATGACCTGTCACATCAGTGTTCATAACCACCACAGACTCCACTGTTTCTCTTTTCCCCAGCTAAGTCCTCCTGCTTAGGTCATGCTTAAACTTAAGGCCATGTCCAGAATTGATACAGTGAAGAAAGTGTTTTGCCATTGTCACCTCTCCTAACAAGTTGAATTTTAATTTATCGAGTTCTTGTCATTTGTACAATTTTATGATGTGTATAAAACACAATTCTGGGCCTACCCATTTTTATAGTTGTTGCAGAGAATCATAGTCTCAGCATTTGATGTATTTAGAAGTTTATCAATTTATTCTGTTATGCTTTCTGGATTCTAAAATATGATTTCTAAGACCTTCACACCTCCCTTGGTATTATAAAGGAATTTTCCAATGTCTTATTCTAGTAGTTAAAAATATTATTTCTAACTTAAATCTCTGGTCCATGTGTAATGTATACTTCTGTATAATGTGAGACATAGATCAAAATTAGTTTTCAAAGGGCTAATTCAGTTGTCTCAACACTATCAATTGGATAGTTATAACTTTTTCTACTTTTATATTATATCACATACCCATACAGATTTTGGTCTATTTTTGGAATTTCTATTCTTTTGCATCAGTCTATTTGCTTACTAATGAAGCTGTTCACTGTGTTTTAATTTTGAGATTTTAAAATATATAGCAATATCTGGAAGAGGCAGTCTCTTAATTTTTCTTCTATTTCTGAGTTTTCCAAGTTTTTCCTATTAGTCTATTTTTCCATATGAATTATAAAGTTAAAGAAACAAAAATAGCATTTTTATTGGGATCTCATTAACATAAAATCACTTAGGGAAAATTGACTCCCTTATGATGCCAATAGAATATTCTATTTATTTCCATTTGTTCCAAGTCCTCTTTTTTGTCCTTCAACAGTACTTTAAAATATTCTGTGAATTTGTTTTTTACTTTTCTTATTTATTGTATTCCTAGGAGTTTGAATGTTATTGTTGTTGTTATGGTAAATCCTGTCTTTTCATTTATCTTCTAAATTGTTGCTACTGATATACAGAAAAACTATTGATGTCTGTACCAATTTAATACCTCAGTAATTAGCTTGTTAAATTTTTAGATTTTTCTTTTGGATGTCACATCTATATAATTATAGAGTCTATGCAAATAATGAAAGTTTTACCTCTTCCTTTCAACATTTTCTTTTAGTCTTTAATATCATTCTCCTGTCCAAATGTATTTCACAGTACTTTCAGCAAAAAGTTATTTTTAAAAGATCATGTTAGGGGACTATTTTTTTTGTTTTTGACTTGATAAGAAATGCTCTACTGTTTTCTCATTAATCATGTGGCTTGACAAGTGAGGTTAATATATATTATAGTTTTAAAAGGATTAGAAACTTTCTTTTTACTTTTTTATTATTGAGTATTATAACTATACAAGAAGACACACAAAACATAAATGTGTACACTGAAAAATAAATTGCTACAAAACAAAAACCTATGTAATTATCAGCAAAGTCAAAGCAAAAAAATTTGCCTGCTTTCTAAGCACTGCTTGCACACCCTCTCGATCACTATTCCACCTTTATTCCCAAAGTATTTTCACTTCTGTGTGGTTTAGTATTGCTTGTAAGTTATTTTTTAGGTTTTATTTCTTTTACTTGACATTAAGGTTGTAGGATTCATCCATGTGATTGAGTTCATTTTTATTGCTATATGGTATAGATTGTATAAATTTACTACAATTTGTACACCTCATTTATTGTTGATGGATATTTGGGATGTTTGCAGTTTGAAGATATTATGAAAATGATACATGAATATTCTTATATACATCAGCTTAGTAGACATGTGCATGTTGAGTATACATCTGGGAACAGATATCAAGTAAAAATGTCAGGATTAATAGAATTAATAGCCACTATTGGCGATATTTTAACATATTTCCCATAAACTAATAAATCATGGAGCTTAAAAGTTGAATAGGAATATAGAAAATTTGGATAACATGATTATCAAGTTTGAGCCAATTGACTTACATAAAATCCTTCTACTGAAATATTGACATACACATTCTTCTGGAGCAAATCCAAAGTATTGAAAAATGAATTTGAGATATCATAAAATCTAAACACTAATAAAAATAATGAAGTAAAACAATTTTTAAGTGTAAATACTTTTTAAATGATTAAACTATGAAATGAAGTACAGAAAAGTAAAATGTCAACAGTAAATATTTTCCAGCCCCCAAATTCTGATTCTTCATTGCCACTCTTTGGTAGTAGCTAATAATAATTTCTAGCATATTCTTTCAGAAATTTCTGTTTAGAAATACATAATTGTGTATGCAGCAAGATACAATAAAATATACATTATATATATTTTTATCGACGTCTCCATTTTCTTACACAAATGATTCATAGTTTATAAATGATTCTTACAGTTTAGTTTTTTCACCTAATAGCTAATATACTTTGATTTTAACAATATATCATATTGTTACTTTTATATTATTCATATATATAATTCATATACATATCTTGACATGTCAAGATAGACTAGATATGAATTTAAAAAAGCAAGTTGTGAGATTTTTATATATAAATATATATGTTATATATAAATACACGTACACATACATATACACATTATTATATTATATTATATGTATATGTGATATATACATATATGTTATATATAAATACACATACATATACAAATTATTCTTTTTATAGCTGTGTAGATTTTTATTACATAGAGGTACCATGATTTATTTAGCTAGTCCCATGTTAAAGACTATTTTTCTATTTTTTTTTGTTATAAAATAGGCATCAATGAACATTCATAAAACACTTTCTGTATCTTTAAAATTAATTTCTTGAATTTTCTACAGGCCTGTGTAATTCAATAATCTACTACAGAATAAGGGTTGTGGAGCATCCAAACAAAGCTATTTCCAGAGTAGTAACACCGATTTTTCACTTAAAATCTCTCTCTCAAAATTCAAGAACTGAATAGATTCAGGCAGCAAAATCAAGGGGACTTTCTTTATGAACTAATTCCAGAGAGGAGCTTGCATCAGCTGTTTATCTATGAATATTAGTAAAGCAGTGCCTATGTGACTCATGAAACAGGACAAAACCGCAATGGGCCTCATTTTACTTGACACCTTTCCCATTAGTTGTACTGGTTTTATATAAAAACAAAATATAAATCTAATTCAAATTTTGGGTGTCATATTGCACACATACAGTTTATACTTGTTATTCTTTATCTGTGGGGGATACATTTCAAGACCCCCAGTGGATGCCTGAACTGGCAGTTAGTCCCAAACTCTAAATACACAATGTGTTTTGGTCTGATAACCTAGACAAGCTGCTAAGTGACTAGCAGGACAGTAGCATTTACAGCTTGGACATGCTGTAGAAAGGGATGATTCAAGTCTCCGATGGGCTGGAGTGGGATGGCATGAGGTTTCATCACACTACTCAGAATGCTACACAATTTAAAACTTATGAATTATTTATTTCTGGAATTTTCCATTTCAGTTTCGACAACTGATTGCAGGTAACTAAAACCATAGAAAGTGAAACCTCAGATAAGGGGGGACTACTGTATTAAAGATGTGATTGATTATTAGACTTTCAGGTTGCTGGGATACTTATAATTTGAAAGAAAAAACATAATTTGGATAAGAATAATCATTAGAAGAAAAAAAGAAATTTTGGGGGCATTTTTACTAACAATTTTGCCTCCTAAATATTTTTTGTGTCCACTACTTTATTTCTTGCCTCAAATTTCCTGTTTTAACTTCTCAATATTGTCTTTTGACAACATTGGAGTAATATTCTAGCACTATGTTTCTCAACCTTTTCTTCCTTATCCTCTCCTGAGGAAAAAAACTTAATATAATTTAATTTAAAAGCATTATTATTTAATTAAAATATTTAATTAACTGTATTATTCCTAATAAAATTAAATTTATTTTCTCTAACAAGAGAAATGAAATACCAAGCAATAAAATTTTGTTGGGTAGGATTGAGCTTTGGAGGTCCACAGACCATTAAAATATCTAAGTTCCCATTCCCTAACGAGTTTCTACCCCCTTGAGGGCAATATTGCCCTCATTGAAAATGCATGCTCTATCCTTTTTGTGGTCTCCCTATTTCTAATTCTTGCCTCTTCCAGCCAATTCCCCATACTACTGCTAGGATTATCTTTCTAATATGCATATCTGATGATATTAATTCCCTGCTTAAAATTCTCATTGACTTTTTGACACAACTTGATAAAACACAAACTCCTTATAAGATTTTTCAAAATTGAATCTGGCATCACTTTCCACCTGAGTTTGTGTCAATCTGGAATTACAGCCTACTGAACCAACAGTGCTTCCCTGAATGCACATGACTTTGCATGCTTCCAGAACTCTGCATGTGCTTTCCTCACAGATTGGAATGCCCGTTGGAAGCTTTTCTCTTGACATACTCCAATACGTCTTTAAAATGACCCCTGTACTGTGTCACCTTTGCATCAAGTCTTCTCTGATGCCTCCTCACAAACTTGGTCACTTCCTCTGCTTTGTTTCAACCAAGACCTCCATTATTATACTGCATTATTTCTCTATTGTTTTACTGCATTATACCTGAGTATTATAATATAAACTATATAAATAATTACATATCCTCCCCCCTGTACTCTGTGAGTTCTCACAACATGGGGACTGCCTCTTGTTAGTTTTTATATCTGTATTATCTAGCACAAAGCTTAGCTAAAAAATCGACATATTTATGAAATTGGAATGAATAACTGAATATCTTTATAGTTCTGGTGGTAACACTTTATGTTTCCTAATGTTTTGCTCTTTCACCAACCAGTGTTGCTTGGATGATCTCATTAATTAATTCTTAAAAGAAATCAGATTTCTTAATGATGCTTCTTACATTCCCTACTTCAATCTTACTAGAAATCCTAAACACTTCTGCAATATCCTCTTTTATTATTTGAAACAATCCTCAGTTATTTCCTCCCTTAAAATCTTAATTGTTCTCTATATCCTATAAATCAGAATTGTTTTTCTCACTTTACTATCAAAGTTACTATTCTTTTCGAGAAGGAATACATTGCTTTCTAAAACAACCCTACAAGCATTTGCCCACTTTGTTCTTGTTTACATACTGCCTGCTTGACTTATCCCATGCTATATCTGCAACACCTTCTGATGTACAAATCTTACATTTTCCATTCAGTGGGAATCTTGCATTTCTCCATTCAGTGAGGTTCTTCTTTCTCATAAAGCTTTATTTATAAATTAAAGCATATGTTTCTCAATGCCAATAACAGAATTCTATGAGCGATGTGTATATTTCATTATTTTAAAAGAACTGAAACATCAATTTAATTGTTTTGTAGAATGACACTGTTACTTGGCAAAACTTATCAGGAGCAAATAATGCTATCTTAAGACAATATTCCAGCTTAAGAAAAACATGGGAATATAGATAAACATATATTTAGATGTTCAGTGCAGGGTTTATTACAATAGTAAAAAATTTAGATAGAGCTCAAACATCTAAAATTGGGGCTGTTAAATATCATAGTGTGTATGCAGGTATGCCTGTGTATATCATGTAGCTATTAAAATCATGCTTTGAAGACCCTGTACATACAGTCCCTGACTTACAATGGTTTGACTTATAATTTTTCAACTTTAGGATGGATTTACTGGTATATTAAATGCATTTTGACTTAAGATATTTTTGACTTACATTGGGTATATTGGGACTTAGCTCCAGCATAAATCAAGGAGCATCTGTATTATATATTAGGCAAATATAGTATGATCCAATTTTTGACATAATTGATATGATCTTAGGAATAAGATCAGAAATAAATAAAACAAAACATTTGTTCTTTCTTGAAATATTTACTCATAGATTTTATTTTTTTCTGTTTTTCTTTATTTTCAAAATATTTTACAATAAGCATATACTATTTTTATAACCAGAAGAACATCTAGCTGCAGTTTAAATATGAGAAAAATATAACATTAGTAAAAATACACAAACCACTTATAATCTTTTGGGCCTTCACAGATACACCATGCTTGCTTATTCATACTACATAAAATATATTTACATAGGCATGCATATCAAAAGGGCTATTTTCTATAATTACAATTGGTTAGTAAGTATGGTATAAAGTTTAATAACCATTGAATACAAACTTGAAAAGTTTAGTTGTCTTAATTTCCTATGTCCATGTGTGGACAAAAATTTGAATAAAAGGTAAACATTTCAGTGAAGCATCAGCCCACATATGGACACAGACTTCATCGTGTTTGTTTGTTTTCTGGAATTATCATGAAATTGCTTCATCTCTCACTTTCATTGTGACCTCTTGGGGTGTGTAATGCCAACGATAAAAACATTTCTATAGTGAATTAAATATAGGTTGAAAAATCCAAAATAATTGACCCTTATCAAAGAGACCAAACATCTGCTGTTTTTCTTCCTTTTCTTTTTGTCTTCTTACCTTTCAAATATTAATATTGTTAGTTATTTCAGAACAATTTTTACCAAATTGGTTTTATTTTATATGATTCCAACCTTTTAGATATAATCAGTTTGTGAATTACCTGTATTTTAAGCAAATATAAGCAGCAGAGGAGAGCCCAGTTTAGTGTCTACAACATTTTTATTCAAAGTTGAAGCCTCAGTCTTTGATTGAGATTCAAAAAATCTGTCCCTGTGACTTTATAACTCTTCTATTTTAAAAATGTTAAGTGCCTATACGGAACTTGCAAAGCAAGATATAGCTTCAGCAGCTAAAAGTCTCATCCCTAGGAATATAGTTACTCGGTTTTAGCTGAGAGTTAATAGAGGTTAATGAATTATTGAAAGTTATTATATATTAAAAGAAAATAAATCCAATGATGCACAATTATAAAAACTATTAATACTTTTTTCATACTAGCTACAAAGGAGGATAAAATATTTCTTGTCATTGAACATATGGTCATTTACATTTATGTGTTCTTCTTATTTTAAAATATGTTAACTCCTGCCAGTGTTTTGTGTTCCAGCTATGAATTTCATTGTTTGGATTTTATTATTTGTTGTAAAATTCCATAAGATACAAAACTTCTAGGCCTGGACTTGTTTTTCCGGAAGCAGTAGAATCCAGATGGCATCTAGAGGAATTTGAAGCTCAATTCTTAAGGAGAAACAGATACTTCCTCTTCACCAGTGATTTGGTACTAACTGAATTTCCTAACAATTAGATTGGAGCTATGCAATTCCTTATGGCCAATGAACTGTGTGAGCAGGATTAATGCCATTTCTTGGCAGGTGTACATTTCTCTTTCTTCCCTGCTGCCATAACCTTGGAGGCTACATGCTTCAGATGGCAAAGTTAAAAGATGGAGAAAGACTGGCTAACTTCTATCAGATGTTAGGGGTTCATTTGGCACCACAGCACACCAAACCTGACCTAATATACCCATGCTTTAGAATTATTATAATCTCAGGTCTTAATGAAATGATGTATACTAAGGTGGTGACACAGTCATTAAATTTAATCAAGACTCTGCCAAGACATACTTGACTAGAAAAGCACATTTTAAAGAAAGATGCAGATACACATAGCTCCCAAAATTTATTCCACCATTTTCTCCATTTTTAAAACTCTAAGTCATTAAGAGTCCTGAATATTGGAAATACAATATAAGAAAGCAATCAAGTATATGGCTTGGGGTACAAATGTAAATACTAGATGAAACCATTAATGTGTCACTAACCTGAAGTGTAACTAAAAGAAAATACCAGATAAGAGCATTGCCAAAATCCATCCTAGCAAGAGAGAGGCGGCTGTTTCCTCTTCACAGGTGAAGACCTGCAGGATCAGACTTAAGGAATCGGGCAAAGATCACACAATTACCAATAAACAGTATATCCTAAATGTTAAGTTAATTATACTCACTGTCAATAGGAATCCAGTTGAATCAGAGCATATCAAGCTCCCTGGAACTACCAAGTAAAACCTCTGGCAAAGTGAAAATATAAAACTCAGAGAGAACAGATGTGTTACGGGAGAACATGCTGTTTTTATAGGCACTAAAGTTTCTCTTAAAATAAATAGTCATTTAAAGTCTTTGAGTCATGGCTGGAGAAGCACCACATGGAGGTGATAGAACAATTAAGAGTCCTGTGGGAGAAGGAAAGAACGGGAAGAGATTCTCTATAGAGCAAATTTTAAAAGTACAAATTAAATCATCTGTGAATGGTAGATTGAAACTTGTCTGAAATTGGTTCCATAATAACACAGGATTCTATAATACACCAAGTCTAGTCTTTGATCAATCCTGATCTAAGGAAAATAAGGAAAATCATAGTCATATTTCAACCCTTGATCTATCCCATCACTCTTTCTCAATTTAGTATAAGTGATTGGTGTATTTCTGACTCTGCATGGATGATCTCATCACTCCATGGGCAACCAAATGCGAAAGTTTTTAGAGTTTTTTAGTGAAAGAAATTACAACGGCTTTTAGATATGAATCTTATTTCTATTTCTTAGTTGGGCATCTTTGGTTAAGCCCCTTGATTGGTTGAAGGCTGTTTCCTTATTTTTCAAACAGAAACAATACCTTCTATTCAAACGGTTCTTGTGAGTATTCGAGGTAGTCAGGATTGCAGACTCTCAGCCATACATTAGGAACTCAATATTAGTTTTCCTTTTTTCTTATGAAAGAAGACAAATCATATGGTCAGGTTCAAAGTGGCCTGGAGTGAAGCTCTGAAGTAACTTTTAAAATTTAGTATTTTGGTTCTAAAAATTTATATATTAAATGGGTTGGTAGAATTCCAAGTGAGACATGCTTTGGGGATTACAGTCCTTTTGAGATATCTAATAGTTTATTGAAAATTTAAAACTATACTTAATATTAACCATGCTGTTTTTAAAGACTGTTGCAATATATACTTTTAAATGGACATATAATTTTTAGGATACATTCAATGCATTTTTCTTCTTGTATATTCACATGGATGTATAACATATAAATTTGAAATGTCCAAATCAAACCTATTTTCTCTTGTACCCAAATAAAAACTTTTTTCCCCTCAATCTTTGTAAATGTTGACTCCATCCTATTAGTTGCTAAAAGCAATATTTACTTTTCCTTTTATCTTATATTCCAAAGTCAAACCAAAGCTCATTCTTTCAACTACCTTCAAAATACAACATCTCTTCTGCTCCCATTAAAGCACAAGTCATTAAAGTACATTAAAGTACAAATCATTCCTGAATTTCATGTGGATTAGTGCAATTATCCCCTAAATGATCTTCTTCTACATAGAGCTTATTCTCAAAAGATAAATCTGAGTGGTATTTTAAAAGCATGACTCAGGTTACTTCAGGTCACCGCACAAAGGACTTCATAGCTTCCAATCTCATTCAGAGTAGAAGTTGTTGTTCTTACAATGACCTAAGAGACCTTTAATGATCTGATCTTCATTAACTCTAGACCTCTACCAGGCTCTCCTTTCCTGACTCATTCCAGCCATTCTTGCCTCTTCTAAGGACCTCAGATAGTACCATGCTCTTCATCAGTTAAACCCAGAATGCTCTCCCCCACATTTTCACGTTGTTCACCCTCTCACTTCTTCTACTCAAATATTGTCTTCTCAGCGAAATGTTCCTGACCACATTTTGTAAAATACTAATTAAAGAAACCCGTCCCAGGCATCCTTATCCTCCTGACCCTGCTTTGTGTTTCTCCATAGCACTTAGAATCATGTGGAACACTGAATATTTACTTGTTTATTTTTTAACTATTTGATTCCCCTACTGATATATTCATTATCATCTATTTTCTTTTTATAGGTACTAGAGTTTTTCTTAAATTACTATATCCTCAGTGTCTAGAATAGTGTTGGGTCCATCTAGTCTCACAAACTATTGGTTAAAAGAAGGAAGAAAGGGAAGAGAAAAATATTTTATTTCTTTTTTTCTGTGTCTTCAGATTTCTGAAAAGAAACATGCTTTGGAGATTAGGATCCATTTCTAGTATAGTTTCTCCAAGATATCTATCAGGCGTCTTGCAGAGAGGAAGAATAGATTGAGTCACTTTTCTTATAAAGAAAGCCTCAAGACTTTTTTCCCTATAACAATTTGAGCAACTTGAGCCTTGAAGGAATAACATAGCCTTAGTAGTTTTCCAAGCTATTTTGCTGATTCTGCAAGGTGTAACCCACCACACGAAGGGAGCACTGAAGGTTATAAACTGGATTACCTCATTGGGCGATAAACTACCTGCCAAGTACATTGTGAATTTTGTGTCCTAGAAACAGGAAGATCAGTAGTTATTTTCTGTCCTGTGATAATTTTGTAGAGCCCTAAGGGACTTATTTATCTTGTCAATGTTAGTCAATATTAATAATAAATTAGTGAACACACAGGCATACATTTGATATGAGAAAAATAATATTGGAAAAACGAAGTATTAGATGGTAAATAGCTTATTTTTCCTTCATGTGATAAAAGGAGAACTATTATTTGTTGATTGTCTACTATAGTATAGGTAATTTACAAATCTTAATCCACAGCAGCCCTGTGAGGTAACTATTAATATTTGTACTTAATAGGTTAAAAATTAGGCTGGATAAAGTTAAGTGCTTGAAGCATGATTGCACATAAAGTACACGTTCAGGCTAGGAATCAATCCAGCATCTATCTGAGCTCACAGCCTGTGAATTCTCTTGAACATGCTATCTTATATCAGAAGTCTTGCCTGCAGCATCCCTTTTCACCCAGTGGAATAACTGGCCTGTCTCTACAGAAGACATTGGAAGTATATTAGAAAATATTTTGTTTTATTATTAAAAATGAAAAATTGTTACACTATTATAAAATAAAATAATCCAGAATAAGATATCCTTACATAGCAAATTAGGTTCAAAGAAATTTAATCTACTCTCAAAGTGAAATCCTACCTATCATTTTCATCACTTCCAAACTGTAAGATTATGTAAATAAATTAGGAATTACCTCTCATTATTTTATAAAATGAGGTTCTGTAGAGTTCATGCTGAATCAGAGAATGAACTCTACGTAACACCCATTAATTTTAAGGATTATTGCCGTCCTTAGTTTTTGTCAATTCACAATTGCTTTAAGTGAGTCTACGATATTTGAGTTTTTCAGGTTGTGTTACAGCTACATTTGTCTTAAAAATGTAATGCTTTATCATTTCACCTGGCAGTTATTTGGCTTTCCCCACACACAGCATTTGGCAGTACTCATAGGAGTAGTAAATCTTTTCTTCCAAAACAGTCAGTTATTTCTTGATATTTTCAGTGTGATGCATTTTTCCTTATGGGTAGTTAAAAAACCTTTTTAACTAACATGGTTAGCCCAAAACTGAAGTTAGTTCTTTATGATATAATTTACCTAAGATATATATCTTCTATGTATAGGTTATATCTTGGATAATATCTAGAACTATATCATGCATATATTTATTCTTTCTACATGCTATCTGTCAGGTAAGTATGTGTACCCTCATTTAACTGTGGAAAATGAACACTGGCCAAACCAGTATACAAATCCAGGTGTGACTGCTCTAGAGATTGCATTCATTGTCCTTCACTCAATCTCTCTGTAACTTGAAATTTTTATCCACCAAAATAAAATAATGCTTGTTTCATTTAATACACAAAACTGTAGTGACTGCGAAAAGTAAAAGGAAAAATACCTTTTTTCCCGACAGATGAAGGATGCTTTCAGTAACAAGGAAACTACTATAAGATTAAAAGAAAAAGAGTCAAATTTACTAGGCTACCTCTAGACCTCCATGAGCTGGAGAGAAAAGTCTGTCTGCCTCTGTGCAACAACTTTCATCTCCCTGAAAACTATACAATCGCGTTGCAGGGGAGTGTTCACAGAGCATTCCAGTGCGAGTGGACATTTGGCAAATGAAACTGCTAGTTAAAAGCCTTACTTCGTGAGAACAAACTCTCATTACGTAATAATGCCCTGAGAGCAGGTCCCTGTTCCCAAAACTTACTAAATCCTGCCTTTTGTCAAATTACCATTTTTATGGATTTCACATACATGGCACAAAGCTTCAGGTGATGGAACTCAGTCTGATCCATGTGATTTGGAATGGTAATTTCACGTAGGCAATTCATACCCATTACCAGCATATTACTACTTCGTTTCCCCAGTAACATGGGACAGCTAAACTCAGGCAGTGTCACATATTGGAAGCTATAAAAATAAATTTCTTAGAATAGTAGAAGCTTTGAGAAGAAAATAACTTGACTAAGGCTCATTCAGACTTCTAACCTGGCCTGAATATATAATTTCAGGCCAAACATGAGAAACTTCTATGCATAATATATTGTGTCTTTCTAGTGCCAACAGTGGGTAAAGGCATGGGAAGAGAAGTAAAGTGCAGAAGATAGGAGCTATCTACAAGACAGTACTGAGTAAAACTAAATTTTGAATCAACATCCATGAGGTATGATTTATCTCCAACATTCTTCATTCATTTAAGGGGCACAATTCGATGAGTTCTGAAAGATGTACACTTGGAATAATCAGGATACCTAATATTTTATATTACTCCAAAAGTTTCCTTATATACCTTTTTGATCCCATTTCTCCTTCTGCTCCCAGACACAGAAAACCATCAATCTTCCTCACTATAGATTACTTTGTAGTTTTTATAATTTTATATAAGTAAGTCATACAGTATATACTCTGGCCTCTTTCACTCAGCATATTAATTTTGGAAGTTATTCATATTGTCATATGCACCAGCAGTGGTTCATTCCCTTTTGTTCTTGAGTAGAATTCAATCATATAGAATTATGTTTGTTATTTTTCTATTCAACTTTTAATGGATATTCACCATTTGATGAGTTGTTTCCAGTTCTTAGCTATCGTGAACAAAACTGCAAGGAGCATTTATATATGTCTTTTTGCAAATATATGTTTTAATTTATTAGGGGAAATACCTAAATATGGAATGGCTAGAAGAGCTATTAAGATGCTGCCAAATCATGCTGAAAAGTTTCTGTATACTTTTTCATTCCTACCAGCATTAGAGAATTCCAGTTGCTCAATTTCCTTATCAATAGTATTGGCAGTATTTGTAATTGTAGCCATTTTAATGGGTTTGTGGCAGTGTCTCACTGTGTTTTTATTTTTTTAATTGTTTTTATTGAAGT
Organism: Cheirogaleus major; assembly: GCA_963574435.1. Taxonomy (NCBI): domain Eukaryota; kingdom Metazoa; phylum Chordata; class Mammalia; order Primates; family Cheirogaleidae; genus Cheirogaleus; species Cheirogaleus major. The sequence continues at coordinate 25,444 of CAUYPO010075220.1, read as the reverse complement.
ATAACACACACATAGAGAATACAAAAATTATAATTGTACATTTGGATAAATTTTCATAAAGTGAATACATAGTGTAACCACCAGCCAGGTCAGAAAATGAAAGGAAGGGAGCTAGGTTATACACAGTATAATTTGTTAATGTGATAAGTGATTTAAAGTAAAACAGAGTAAGAGTTTGAAGATTGTAGAGGGTGTTATCTTGAGTCAGATAGTTAAGGAAAGGTTCTTTAAGGAAAAAATGTCGGAACAGACGATATATGCATAGCAGAATGGAACGAACCATTCTTAAATCTGCAATAGGAGAGCCCCAAGCAGGAGGATGGCAAGTGCGAAGGCCAGGAGACTGGGGTGTGCTTGGCGTGTTCCATGAAGAGCAAAGATGCTGTTGCTTTGTGAAAAATCTTCCTACAGCTTTCACCTAATTTCAGGGATGGAGTGGACCATGCAGTTACCATTTGTTTTCCTCTTCATTCCTTTATGCAAGTCCATATTTTCATGTGGTATCATTTTTCTTCTTCCATTAACATTTTTCATTCAGTCTGCCAGTGATGAATTCTTTCAGTTTTGTATGTCTGAAATGAATTTTTTCTTAAATTTTGAAATATTTTTGTTGGTTTGGGCTTACATATTGACAGTTTTCTTCTTTTGGTACTTTAAAGATGTTACTCTATTGCTTTCTCACTCGTATTGTTTCCCACCAGCAATCTTTTACCAGGGTCATTAACATTTGTTAATTTTTAATATGCAGTTTTCTTTTTGTAGTTTGGAGTCAAACTGTAAAAAAATTGACATCAAGAGCTCAAATAGATATCAATAAATAGGCTGAACAAAACAAGGGCAGAAACAGAGCATTGGAACACAGTGCTAGACAGTTTCCACCTGCTTGACACTAATTCCTAAATTACCACCCTGGGTTTGGGCACAGAAGCAGGCTCACATCCATCCAGTGCATTATCAGCTAGTCCACACTGCTATGGCTTGTCCACAAGGACAACTGAGAAACTTTTCAAATATTTTTCTAAAATCCAGATGCGTTATTTCTGGGCATTTCTCTCATGTATCAGTCTGGTAGCTGTATCAAAAAAGGAAATAAATTTAGGTTGTCATGTTTCATTTACTGGGATCATGCTGAGACCAAATGTTATGTGTTTCCTTTCGAGCATGCTCACAGACCATCTGTTTTGTGTCTGGACTAGACATTTTGGAGAGTTTACATTAGGTGCTATAATCTCAGGTATATTTAGTGTTTACCTTTTTGGAAACTGAAGAATTTATCCATTTACAGTTTCTGGTTGCTTCTCCTGTTTTCTTTCTAGAGACCTAAAACATTCTTTGCAATTTCTGCAGTTAGTGGAAACTTTCAGATTAAAGATTATTGTCCTTGCAAAAGAAAATAGGAGCAAAATCGAAGCCCCAGCTCTCTGTTTGATATGTATTGCCTATTAACATTACAGCTCAAGCTCTGGTTCTATTCCTTCTTATACATCTTTATTCTAAAAGCAGCTATAAAAGCCTTACACTATTCTTAGTATGCTTTGTTACAGTCCATTCTGGATTTAATCCTCTTTGCCTGTTTTTGCAGTTTTAGGAATTTATTTTGTAATATTTTTCTTGCTGTTTTATATTCCTTCCTTTTGAAGTCATGGCTTATTGTAAAGTTTTTTTCTGTGGCCAAAATGATTTCTTTAGCTATTGCTCCATGTCTTCTTACTGTGATCATTTATGATTTCATCACTTGCTTTTAATTTTTCCCCCTAGAATACCACACATTTCCCTTGAGTCTTAGTTTCTTATAAAGTCTCTGCTCAGAGGATTTCACCTTTTCTCTGAGAATATTGACATTTATTTTTCCAAACATACAGATATTGTCCCTGAATGACAGTAGTATTCCCTTCCCTGGATAGTAAGAATTCTCAAATGACATGGTCATTTTTTTTTTACATCAAGTTTCCCTTAACTTCAACTTTATCAGTCAGTTTTTTTTGGTCAACATATCCACATATGAATTGATTTCTTCATCAACATACTATAAGATTAGGCTAATAATAATAACAACAATAATTCATAGATTATTCCCTTTGTGTCATAGATGTTTTAGACATTTAATATATATATTTAATATATAAGACATTTAATATATATTTAATATATAAGAACACATTTACCTGTTCTTCCTCCACTCCCTACGAAACTCTAAGTAATAAGCACACTAATTATTCATGTTTCAGTCAACTGAGGCTTTGCAACTTTAAATAATTTATCTCAAGTTGTAACTAATTAAATTATATTGCTAATATTCAAAATGAGGTAGGCCGACTTTAGAGTCCACATACTTATGTCCTTGTTAAAGGGATTCTATCATTTTTAATACCCTTTACTTTTAATAGAATAAAATTATGAGCATTTGAAGCCTCTCATAGCCACTTCTTTTTTCCTTTCCTCTCCAGTTTGTAAGTTTGGGACATACTGCCCATATTCTTTTCCCACTTACTTGTATGTGTGTGTGTGTGTGTTTTATAACACATCATTTTCTAATTTTTAATATTCCCAAATGCTATGCATTATAGTAACATCCATGTTATTACTTTGACTCTAGTGGTCTGATATAAATTACCTTATGTAGGCATAATCATACAGTGGATTTCGAAACCTGGTTTTAAATATCTCTCATCTGACTTATATCCCAGATGGGTTTCTATGATGTCTAATATAGCAGGAAAAATATTTTTAACTATTGACCTCTGTTTGTAAAAATTTTTCTTATATTTTTTCATATCTTCTCTTAGATAGCTATATATGAATGAAACCATTAGTAAATATTCAAATTGTCCTGGTTAATTAAATATATATTAATAAGTAGTACCCATTTCATCTCTAATGTTGATTCTGCTTTAATGTCTGTATTGTTTGATATTGGGAAATTTATTTTGGTACATTTTTCTTATTTATCTTTTCAATATTTATACATTTATATATATTTCAATATATATTTTTCAATATTTATATATATTCTTTGCCTCTGGTATCTGTCATTCTACTCTCTACATAAATGAGATCAACATTTTTAACTCTCACATTTGAGTGAGAACATGCAATATTTGTATTTCTGTGCCTGGCTTATTTCACTTAACATAACGACCTCCAGTTCCATGTATGTTGCTGCAAATGACATTATTTCATTCTTTTTTATGGCCAAGTAGTATTTCATTGTATATATACATACACCACATTTTCTTTATCCATTCATAAATGGTGGACACTTAGGTTGATTTTGTATCTTGACTATTGTGAATAGTGCTGCAATAAACCTGTGAGTGCAGGTGTCCCTTTGATATACTGATTTCTTTTCCTTTGGATAAATACCCAATTGTGGGATTTCTGGATTGTATGGTAGTTGTAGTTTCAGTTTTCTGAGAAATCTCCATACTGTTTTCTATAATGGCTGTATTAATTTACATTCTCACCAAAAGTATAAAAGAGTTTCCTTTTCTATGCATCTTGGCCAAGATCTGTTATTATTATTATTATTAATAATAGCCACTCTACCTAGGGTAAGATGATCTTATTGTGGTTTTGATTTGCATTTCTCTGATGATTAGTGATGCTGGGCATTTTTTCATATACCTGTTGGTCATTAGTCTGTCTTCATTTGAGAAATGTCTATTCAGATTTTTTGTCCACTTATTAATGGGGTTATTTCTTTTTTTGTTGTTGAGTTGTTTGAGTTTCTTGTATATTCTGTATGTTAGTCCCTTGTTGGATGAATAGTTTGCAAATATTTTTTCCCATTCAACAGGCTACCTCTTTACCTCTTTAGGGATTCTGTTAGGGATTGTTTCCTTCAGATAGTCCCATTTATTTATTATTTATTTTTGTTTTTGTTGTCTATGCTTCTAAGGTCTTAGCCATAAAATCTTTGCCTAGAAAAATGTCCTGAAGTTTTTTCTTATGTTTTCTTTTAGTAGTTTTATAGTTTTGGGTCTTATGTTTAAGGGTTTGATCCACCTTGAGTTGATTTTTGTAAATGGGGATCCGGTTTCATTGTTCTGAATATGGATATCCATTTTTCAAGCACCACTTATTGAAGAGGGTGTCCTTTCCCCAAAGTATGTTCCTGGCACCTTTGTCAAAAGTTAGTTGCTGTAAATATGTGGATTTCTTTCTGAATTCTTTATTGTGTTCTATTGTTCTGTGTGTCTGTTTTCACACCAAAACAATGCTGTCTTGATTACTATAGACTTGCAATGTATTTTGAAGTCAGGTAGTGTGATGTCTCCAGCTTTGTTCTTTTTGCTCAGATTTTCTTTGGCTATTCAGGCTCTTTTGGTTCTGTAGAAATTTCAAGATTGTGTTTTTCTGGCTCTGAAAAATAACATTGTATTTTAATAGGTATTATATTGACTCTATAGATTGCTTTGGGCAGTATGATCATTTTAACAATACTAATTGTTGCAATCCATGAGCATGGAATGTCTTTCCATTTGTTTGTCTCCTCTTTAATTACTTTCATCAGTGTTTTGTAGTTTTCCTTGCAGAGGCCTTTTACCTCCTTGGTTAAATGTATGCCTAGGTATTATTTTTGATAGCTATTATAAATGGGATTTCCTTCTTAGCTAGTTCATTATTGGTGTATAAAAATGCTACTGATTTTTGTATGTTAATTTTGTATCCTCCAACTTTACTGAATTTATTTATCAAATCTAAGAGTTGTTTTTTGTTTGTTTGTTTTTTGTAGAGTCTTTAGGTTTTTCTAGATATAAGATTATATCATCAGCAAAAAGGGTCAATTTGACTTCTTTTCCAATTTGAATGCCTTTTATTTGTTTCTCTTGTCTGATTTCTCTGGCTAGGATTTCCAGTGGTATGCTGAATAGAAGTGGTGAAACCGGTAATTTTTGTCTTATTTCATTTCTTAAGAAGAAATGCTTTCAACTTTTCCTCCTTCAACATGATGTTAGCTGTGAGTTTGTCATACATGGTCTTTATTAGGTTGAGATGTGTTACCCCTATACCTAATTTGTTGAGAGGTTTTATCATAAAATGATATTGAATTTTATCAAATGCTTTCTTGCATCTATTGACATCATGCGATTTTTGTCTTTAATTGTTTTTATGTGATGTATCACATTTATTGATTAGTATATGTTGAATTATACTTGCACTGCTGAGATAAATCCCACTTGATTATAATGTATTATCTTTTTGATGTGGTTTGCTAGTATGTTGTTGAGGATTTTTGCATTTATGTTCATCAGAGATACTGGTCTTTAGTTTTCTTTTTTTGTTACATCTTTTTCTGAATTTGGTATTATGGTAATGCTGGCATCATAGAGTGAATTGAAAATTTCTTCCTCTTCAAATTTTTGGAATAGTTTGAGGAGAAGTGGTGTTAGGTCTTTGAAAGTTTGGTAGAATTTTGCAGTGAAGACATCCAATCTTGGGCTTTTTTTTGTTAGGAGACTTTTTGTTAGTGATTCAGTCTCATTACTAGATATTGATTTGTTTGGGTTTCCTGTTTCTTTCTGATTCAATCTTAGTAGATTGCATGTGTCTAGGAATTTATCTGTTTCCTCGATGTTTTTCAATTTGTTAGCACATAGTTGTTCATAATAGTTTCTGATGTTCTTTTGTATTTCTGTGATATCTGTTGTAATGTCTCCTTTTTGATTTCTGATTTTGTGTATTTGGAATTTTTTCTTTTTTTCCTGGTTAGTCTGAAAAGTGGTTTATCAATTTTGTTTATCTTTTCAAGAAAACATTTTGTTTTACTTATCCTTTGTATTTTTGTAGTCTATTTCATTTAGTTCTCTGATTTTTATAATTTCTTTTGTCTTGCTAATTTTGAGTTTGGTTTGTTCTTGCTTTTCTAGTTCCTTGAGGTGCATGATTAGATTGGTCATTTGCAATCTTTCTAACTGCTGTAGGCATTTATTGCTATAAATGTTCCTCTTTGGATTACTTTGGCTGTATTCTATCAGTTTTGGTATGTTGTGTTTCAATTTTCATTTGTTTCAAGAAACTTTTTGATTTACTCCTGAATTTCTTCCTTGACCTAATAGTCATTTAGGAGTATGTTGTTTAGTTTCCTTGTATTTGTATAGTTCCCAAAGTTACTGTTATTGATTTATCTTTATTTTATTGTGATCTGAGAAGATAATTTATATGATTTCAATATTTTAAAATTTGTTTCATCTCCTAATATATAGTCTATCCTGGAAAATGTTCCATATGCTCATGAGAAGAATGTGCATTCTGTACTGTTGGATGAAATGTTCTATAACTATTAGGTGCATTTGGTCTAATGTGCAGTTTATATCCAAAGTTTCTCTTTCAACTTTTTGTCTAGATAATATATCTAATGCCAAGAGTGGCATGTTGAAGTTGTCAACAGTTATTGTATTGAAGTCTATTTCTCCCTGTAGATCTAATAACATTTTCTATATATATCTGGGTGTTCGGGTATTGGGTGCATATAGGTTTAGAATTGTTATATCTTCTTGCTATTGCTATTGATCCCTTTATAATGAATTTCTTTGTCTCTTTTTACTGTTTTTGAATGAAAGTCTGTTTTATCTGATATAGCTAGAGCTACTCCTGCTTGCCTTGGTTTCTGTTTGTATGGAATATCTTTTTCTATCACTTTACTTTCAGTGTATATTTGTCTTTACAGGGAAGATGAGTTTTTTTGGAGGTAGAATATAGTTGGGTCATGTTTTTATTCATTCAGGCAGCTTATGTATTTTAAGTGGAAAGTTTAATCCATTTAAATTCAAGATTATTATTGATATTTGAGGGCTTATTCTTATCATTTTATCACTTGATACCTCATTGTTTTATATATGCTTTGTTCCTTTCTCTCTCTCTTTTTCTTTATCATTGTGGTTTGGTGGGACTTTGTAGTTGTAACATTAACTCTTTTGTCTTCCTTGTTTGTGCACTTACTCTACCAGTGGTTTTTATATTTTTGTGTGTTTACACCATGGTAGATATTGTGCTTTTGCATCTGAGTGTAAAACTCCCTTAAGTATTTCTTGTAGGTCCAGTCTATTCATGATGAATTTCCTCAGTGTTTGCTTGTCTGGGAAAGACTTTATTTCTCATTCATTTATGAAGGATAACATTTTGGGTTTAGTATCTTTGGCTGCAAGCTTTTTTTTTTTCTTTTAGCACTTTTAATATATCATGCCATTCTCTCCCTGCCTGTAAGGTTTCTGCTGAGAAACCTACTCTCAGTCTGCTGGGTCTTCCTTCATAAGTGAGTAGATGCTTTTTCTGTTTTTGGAATTCTCTCTTTTTCTTTGACTTTAAACATTTTGATCACAATGTGCTGTGGAGAAAATCTTTTTGCATTGTATCTATTTAGGAACCTCTCAGCCTCTAGTAGCTGAATGTCTAAATCTCTTGCTAGACTTGGGAAATTTTCATCTATTATTTTGTTAAATAGGTTTTCTAACAATTTCATTTTCTCTTTTTCTTCTGGGACACTGAAAATTCAAATGTTTTGTCACCTTATGGTGTTCCATGTGTCATATACACTTTCCTTTTTCTTTGTTAATTTTTTTCTTTATTTTTGTCTAACTGGCTTATTTCAAAAGACCTGTCTGCAAGTTGTGAGATTCTTCTTCTGCTTGAGCTACTCTATTTTTGAGACTTTCAAATGTATTTTGTGTTTCATTCAATGAATTATTCAGTTTTAAAATGTCTATTTGGTTCTTTTTTATGATATCTATCTCTTTGATAAATTTCTCATTCATATCTTGGATTATTTTTCTGATTTTTTTGTATTGATTTTCAATATTCCCTTATATCTCACTGAGATTCTTTAATATTAATATTTTGAATTCTTTTTCCATGATTTCATTCATTTCTTTTTGATTCGGATATGTTGCTTCAGAATTATGATGTTCTTTTGAAAATGTCATATTTCTTTACTTTTTCATGCATCCTGTGACCTTATATTGATATCTGTGGATCTATGGTATAACAGGTGTTTCTTCCGATTTTTTTGAATTTCCTTTTGTAAGGCAGGACTTTTTACTGAAGATACATCTATGATATTGGTTAATATCATTCCAAAGGGAACTTTGGCTTTGATTCTGGGTGCATGTAGTAGTGGAATCTCTGTATAATTTTTTCAGCTTTAAATGGCATCAGCAATGTCTATGATTTCCTCAGTTGCTTAGTGTGTGGCTGTTAGTGGAGGCCATGGCAAAGTTTTGTTAGAGACTGGGTCACTAGGTGGGCCAGTCATCATGCACCAGTGGTGGCAGCAGTGGGTTGAGTATGCCTATCCTTAGGCTTCAGCATGGCATATGGTGGCACCAGTGTTAGTGGGTCCATGTGAGCTGATTCTTGGGCCTCCAAGTGGTTTACTTGAGTGCCAGAAATGGTAGTGGTGGGCCAAATGAGTAGACATATTCTTGAGCCCCTATGCAGTGGCTGCAATGTGGATGGTGGCCATAGCAGTAGTGGTAAGACAACCCTCTGAGACTCAAGCAGGCCATGCTAGTGTCAGCAGTGGATGCAATGGGCAGGGCATGCCAATCCCTAGGCCTGCCAGTGGCACATGCTAGCTGTGGTGGTAGTGGCAGATTGGGTAGGTGTAGTGTCAGACCTTGGAGTGGGGTGTTCAGGTGCCAATGATGATGGACTGTGTTGAGTGATCCCCAGGTTCCTGGACAGCCTGCTTTTGTACTGGGGTTAGGGGTGAAGCCGGGCTGGGTGGACCTGCCCTCAGGCCTCCCAGCGGTGCATGCTTTGTAGTAGATAGGGCCAAGGTCTGTCGTCCTTGCTTTCAGTGCTTTCTATTTCTTCCCTGTTGAATTCCACTGTTCTCTTTTAAATGATCGATTTGAAATGAGATTATCATCTACTTGCTATTTTTATTCTTCTTTCTGGAAGAAGAAAGTATCAGATATATCTACTAAACTATCTTGAAGCCTCTTGCTATCCATGTAATTCTTTATGAGCATATCAACTGTTTAAACTATATTGCTATTGTGAATAAAGCTGCCAGAAACATACTTTACATTGTTATTACTGCTTTTGGATAAATTGTTAATCACAGTGTAGATGTATGTTTAACTTTATAAGACACTATCAAATCATTTTCAAAAGTAGTTTTACAATTTTACATTTCCACCAACATTGTATAAGAGTTCCAGTTGCTCCACGTACTCTCAAATTTTTAATATCCAGCCTTTTTAATTTAGCCAATCTTATCTATATGAAATAACATCTCATTTTAATTTTCATCTCCCTGATTACTAGTGATGCAATTTATCACAATTCTATTAGCCACTCTCATATCTTCCTTTGTGAATAATCTGGTTAATTATATTGGCCATTAAAAAACAGGTTGTTTGCTTTTTATAATTGATTTCTAGGAGATCTTTATATATTCTGGATACAAGTACTTGGAAAGATATATGCATTGAATATTTTCTCCATGTCTCTAAATTGTCTTTCATTTTATTAAGAGTGACTTTTCAAAAAATAAGCTCTTCTTATTATAGAATAGTTTAAAATTGACTGAAAAGTTGCAAAGATAATATAGAGAGATGCTGTATACCCCACATCCAGTTTCTCTTATTCTTTCTCCCAAATTATACCTTATTATTGCTTAGTGTTTTAGTATTACCTTATTTGTATTTTTTTAAAAAAACAGTTTGATATTTTTATTGTTAATGTTATTGTTCTTTTCAATCACTATTCACTTTTATTAGCTTAATTTGACTACAGTGTGGTTAAAATCGTTTAGTGGAAAGGACCAATTTCAGGGTCTTCTCTGAATCCAGCATGAAGCAATTGTACCCAAAGATTCTGAGGAAGAAGTTCTTCATGTAGAAAAATAATCTAAACAAACAATAGTGATTCTCATGGCCTTGTCCTTCATGACATATTATGGGATGTATAAACTTCAGGATTATTTTAATTTCCATTAAATGTAGTAGTAATGCAATCAGCAAACATTTCAGTGAAACACAAGTACCTTGCCCTTTTTCGTGCTATTCCTGATGCTCACATTTTTTATTGTATTCATGTTTCTTTAGTTTCTGTTTATCATCTGTCAAAAGATTTTTGATTGATTTTAGAAATATTTTCTCTTTGTGATTACTGGCTGTAGTAATATGATTATAAGTCATGTATTTTAGAATATTTTGGAAATAACTTTGTAATAAACCTTTATTTATTATTCAATCATTTAATAAAAGAAAATATAATGGATGCTTATTAAGCTGTATGAATATCTAAGAAAAAATTAATAGCAATATATGTAATACAAATAATATATATAATGTATATTATATATAGTATTTGTTGCTTGTGTAACAAGTATAAACATAGAAGTGATAAATTATATTCCATAGCTGATCAGTGAATAGCTTGAGATAGGTGAATGTTTTCTCCATTTCCACTCTAAGTCATTTAAATCTTTTCAAGATAATCATTCATTCTAATCCTGGAATATTTTATAAAGTAGTATGATATACAGGATGCACTGTTTTCTTCACAACATTTTAATGTGATTCTCATAAAATAAGGCAAATTAGATTCAGCTTCTTTGTGCAATTAGAAAACACCTAAGATGTTCCAATCAATCAAAGCACTTGATCACTCTTTACCACAAGATGGGAAAGAGATGTAACTTCATGGTCCATTGCTAATGGGTTGTTCTACTCTTCTGGTTAATAGCATGAGTTTCTTCTACACCTAATTTAAAGTTTCTGAATTAAATAGATTAAAAGATTAGTGAGAGCTCAGTGATATATTAGTGTGTATGTGCAACAAATTATGTCTCTTTTTAACTTAGTTTTATCATAGTCTGACTTTATATTAGAAAACTTTTTGGCTTTGCTTGTAGAAGTCAATTTTTCAATCACATTGTTTTTGGCACAACAAGATTTTTTCACGAAATTACAAGTTTTGACTGCTTCCCTTTAATTTCCTGAGTTAGCTGTCAAGAGCAGCATCATGTAAAGACAAATAAACATACAAACAGACAAATAAGCATTATTTGTGGAGATTGAAGATTTGAATTCTAATCCCATATATTTCCAATAAACTATGTGTCTCTGATAAAGTTATTTAATATTTTCTATTTAATTTCCACATTATTCATTAAAAGTACCAAAATTCATTAATCCACTAGTCATTACCACTAGGAACTTGACAGAATTTAAAAGATTATAGAGCTCTAAGGCCTTTTGTCAGTCAAAAGCCAAGGGAATCTTTTTGCCACATGGAATATTATATCTCTTGGGTGATATGTGATGTTCTTTTCTATACGTGACTCACAGTGAGAGGACTCACAAATATTTTCATCAAATTCCAACTTAAAGTCCCATTGCTTTTCCATCCTACTACAATAATTAGAATGAACCACATAAATGAGTGATAAAAGATCAGTAGGCAACTTGCTTTTACAAACTTTATACTTTTCCTGGGAAGCTTGATATTCCATAGAGGCATGGTCCTTGGCACTCCAGGCCATAAACATCCATTTTTAATCTTTCTCAATCTATAGTCAATTAGCTCTAAGTGAAAGCAACAGAGAAAAGCCATTATGCATATATATGCATTAAGAGTCATCTTTCTTTAAAGGTCAGTTGGGGTGGATGGGAACAAATTGCTTGCTCTGACAGTTCTGCTTATTATTAATGTCAGGATTCTTCTTTGCATTCACATTATAGCTCAACATCTCAATGTCTGATATTCCATGCTAGTACAATTCTGTCCTTACCACAGTATTTACAGAACAGCTATTATATGCAAGATCCTCAGCTTATAGAACTCATGCTTGCCGTACTCAAATCATTGAGAGTTGGTTTTGGATATAGAGATGTCATCCATCCAAACAATTCTGAAAGGTCCTCAGATGTGTATTAGTCCTGAGTCACATCTTTTGGAAATCTCAGTCAGTTGTTTGGGTCCCTAAAATTTTAGACATTTTTGGCTTGAAGTCCTCAAGAACTCTTTTTTAAGAAAACAACAAAAAAGGTTCTTAAGAATATAAAACACTTGTAAGAAAAATGATTCATAAGTTTACTTAATGGATAACTTGCTACATAAAAGTATTAATTATGGCATAAATTTCACAAACGGGCTGGATTTGTTTAGGCAACAGTCTTATTTTCATAGTATTGCTGGTTCTTCAGCCATGAGAACTCAGAGTTAGAGCCTTGGTTGACTTAGATCATGGATAGCTACTTAACTTTCACTCACTTTCCTTTTTGAGTGTATTGTTACATTTTTATACTTGGGGACTCTCAACTTCTTTGGAAGGCTATTCTCTCTCTACCACTCTGCAGGCTAGTATTTTACGATTTTTTCCCCCTTTTTTTCCCTTACTTTTAGAATCCTCTTTGAGAGATGCTAACCACTCCCATGCTTAGACTGGCACATATATGTTAAGGAGAGCCCCACAGATACTAATCATTTTCAAGTTTATATCTCCAGATCAGATCTCTCTTTTGGGCTCCAAATCCTTTGAGCCTTCTTTGTATGCTTGCATGGTTGTACCATCTACAGTGAAACTAGGTACAAAACTATACTCGGGATCTTTCCCCAAACTTCCTCTTTTTTTGCATTTCTACATTGGTGATTTTTCTATCCCCCCAATAGCTATCCCCAACTATTACAATTTATCTCCATTCATTGCCCTAGAGCTAAAAACAGATTCATGTAGGAATTGTTCTAAGTTAACCTTTATCCTTTTGAAACCCTTGTCTCTTGTTTTGACCATTGCAATAATCACCTAATTGATCTTACTCTTGATGGCACAAGATACCACAATGCTGCTGATCTGATTTTTCTAAATTGTGAGCCTTATTATGTTATTTGGGCTACTTTAAATTCTTCAGTGTTTTCTCATTTCCTCTGGGATAAATTCCAAATTGATTTCTGTGATACCTTGACTCATTAATTTATTTTTAGTAAGGTGATAATTTACAATGTCTAGGAATCTAGACTCTGGGGCCCTAGCAGTGAACAAAGCATAAGTCTGACCCCTGTCCATGCCTCTAAACTTTCTATTCTTGTAGCCCTTTTCCCGGACCATCACACTCTACATTTAGGCACACTGAAATCTCTGCTATCCCAGGAAAGCAACATGATCTGAAAAACTTCTGTGGTCAGCTACTTCTTCCTTCTATAATATTTTTCCCATTCCCTATCTACCTGACCAACATCTAATTATCTTCTAAAACTCTGCTTAACTAATGTCTTCTCCAGAATGTCAAGAAAGGCTGATAAGTTGAAAAATGAATGGTAAAAGAATCATGGGTCTTTTCAGGTTAGAAGAATAGAGAACTCTGTCTTCTAGGACTCTCAGGTATTATATACCTTCCTCTATTGGGGCACATTGTCTCAGGACAAATCTCTATTTCAAAAATATTGGCAGAATAAAGTTTATTTGACATGAAAAGATGCAATAATGGTGGGAAAATCTCAATCATAGCATGTCTTGTGTCCCACACGGCTGTTCCTCTTAATGCCAAGAAAAAGCTCCCTAAGTGTATACCAAAGTCAAGTATACAGTGTGCACAGAGTACACTGCAGAACACTTCTGAGACCCTCTCAAGTTTTTTATCAACAACTGAGAACATGCACATTAATAAAAATTATGTAGTAAAGGCTTATATAAAAGTGATTTACCACTAAGTATGCACTCTTGGTGCTAAATATATAATATCATTATTATTGTATACCTGCACATCTACTGTAATGTTATTCTGTGTCTTCGGAAAACTGATCCTAACTAGGCTCATGCCCTTCTTCTTGACCTTGCAAGCCCTCTTTGCCCCACCTCCTCTCCATACACCTGCAATATTTGATTGATCTTATATGTTCACATATAAATATCTTCTATTCCTAAACTGCTGGCTCCCTTTAGGCAGGAACAATGTCTCATCAGTCTATGTAATCATAGCCCTTGGCACAGAGTCTAAAAAATTCATGAAACTTGATAATATGTGTTGAATAAGTGAATAAATACTCATCTGTGAATATTTATTGAGCACTCCCTACATACTAGGCTTTATACTACATGCTGAGGATACATCAGTAAACAAAATCAAAGATCCTGCCCTCAAGGATCGTACACTCCAGTTCTCAAAGTTTATAAAGACAAGGTTGCAAATTTGCACAACAGAAGCTTTGTTGTAGCTATTATTTCAGTACTTTGTGGACTGCCCTATGGACATCCCTAGAAAAAACTTATGTTTTTATTACTTCAGTCTGGGCTTGTTTTTGTTTATTCTTTACCTGTGTGACTTGCCTTTGGATGTTTTCTCAATAAGGAAAGCTCTTGGTTCTTCATAGGAAAGGCCACTGAGTACCACTGTGTACAATATGCACCTTTTCACATTCACAAAGACTATGACATAATTGGCACCCCTGAAGTTGTGCCAGTCAACATCCCAGCTCATAAACATAGCTGACTGTCAGAATCACTGGTGGTGCTTAAACATACAGATTTTGAGGCTCCATCCCTCAAGAATCTGATTATGTAAATCTGGAATAAAACTTGACATGTGATGTGTTTTAAAGCTCACCCTCTCCAGTCTCTCTTCGTTCCAATCTCTCATCCCTCATCCCTCACTTTGTGTTCCTGATGATTTGCTGTGTCTGAAAACCACCTCTCTGAGCCACTGATGATTGGCTCAATGGAGACTTTTTTGAGAATCACTGAAGCACTTCTGGCTATATTGTGTAATGCTCACTCTGCTATTTCAAGCCTAAACTGCCCCTAATATGAATTTAAATTAGCTTTGCGCTCCATACATTCACCCAAGATAAGAATACTCAGAATCATCTTTAAAATAATTTTGTGTCCCAGTCTCCATATTTAGTCACCAAGCAATTGGATTTGGCCACCATCATGAATTTCAAATTTCTCCTTTCATCTCATTTCTCACAGCCACTGCCCCAGTTAATTCTGAATCGCTTCTCTCCAGAACTCTTCCAATTATCTCTTAAGAGTTCTCTCTGTTCTAGTCCCTTGGCTTTCTAATCCAGTTCCTATATTTCCTCATGAGCAATTTATCTGAAAAACAAACCTGACCACTACACCCAAACCTTAAAATATTAATTGGTTCCCCATTGTCCATAACATTAAGTCTAAACTCCTTGATAGGAAGTTTAAGGTCATCCTCAATCTAGGTTAAATCTATTTTCTATTATGTTCCTAAATATTATATTTATTCTGTACTTTGTCCACTATAAGCTACCAACCATTCCCTAAACACATTATACATTCTGCTCATTCTTTGTTTATGTTATTTTCTCTGCCTGAATGCCACCTTCTGCCTAATGTGTTTTTCTCATCCATCAGGGGACAATTAAAATATTACATCCACTTCTGTGCTCACATGTGTTTTTTTTAAGGTTTTCGTTTGTTTATCTGGGGGGTAGAATTTGATGGCATGGGTAAATATATCAGCAAGTTGAAAGAATATGAGGTTACTCACTTGTATTCCCCCACAACAAGAATTATACACTCATCCACAGACAACAGTCTCTTTGTGGAAGCCTTTAGATTCAGGTAGGAGATGGCAAAACCCTGATAGACTCCAAGGATGGTTGTTTAGAGAGTACAGATCAGCACACATGTGGCAGACCCACCAATCATTCTCCTGGGTTCAAATGCAGTATTAGCCCTGTTCCCCAAATGGCTTGGCTACAATTCCATTTTGCCTTGAGTATGTAACTAAAACCATCTGCCAAGGGGATTCACCCACACTAGTGCCTTGACAGAAAGGCTTATCTACCTGCAAACATCAGTCTCAGCAATGAACCTGAAAGACAATCCATAACATGGCTCTAGCCCATCTCAGCTATGGTCTCAGCTTAGTATTGCTTGTGCAATGACCCAGAGGGAGACTCACCCCTCTGAGCCACTGGCATAGGTTTGCCAGTCTCTGTCCCACAGTAGATCTTAAAGGGGCTCTGTCTTGGTTCTAGCTCCTCTCTGCCATGGCCCAGGAATTTTCCCACACATGTGAAAAATAGTTGGGAGATTTGCCTATCTAAGCCTCCTTGATAGGCTGCAGGCCTTCATCCTACATCAGATCCTGAAGCAGCCCAGTCTCAGCTCCAGCTTCTCTCTCTCTTTAGTCAGGCAACTATCCCAAAGGCACAGAGATCTGCTGGGAGACTTGCCCATCTGAGCCATTGCCATCCTCCATTACATAGACGATCCTGAGGGGCCCTGTGTCATATCCAGCCCCTCTCAGCTGCTGCCCAGGAGTAATTCTGCCCATTCAGAGAACTGCTGGGAGACTAGCCTGTTTGAGCCAAAAGGACAGGATTATCAGACTCCAGACCACAGCAGATTATAAACAAATTCTGACAACATGCATGCACTAGTTTTTCCACACCCAGAAGTTTACAGCCAGCACTCCCTGAAAACACAAAGCCCATTCTCTGACCCCACCCAAGAAGCGAGGCAAATCTCAATTATGCATTTCTACTGAGCATAGATGTTGGTCCATCCATCTCAATCCACTCAACCTTGTGGCCCCTCTTGCAACTCTTTCTAACTGCTGAACTCAAATAGGGGTACTATCTACCCAGGGAATACACTCTGTGGCCCAGCCAGATCAGAGGTGATTACAGTGCCCATCCAGCAGTTCAGCCTGATTGCAGAGCTCAGCCAGCAGTCTTGCTGAATACCAGAACCTAGCCAGATGCCCCACGTGAATTCAGAGCAAAGGCAGCAGCCCAGACATCTAGAGAACCTAAAAACAAGCTCTGCCAGCCTAGAGTCAATACCAATTAGCCCATCCAGAATCAAAGGCTAGACTAAGTAGTAAAGCTTTATCTTTCCCAAGGAACTTCTGTACAAAACAAAGTGGCTGTCTATACTAATGCACAAACATCAACACAAGGACACAAGGATTATAGAGACTCAGGAAATACTGACACCTTAAAAAGAAACTAACAAATCTCTAACAATAGGTCATAAAGAAAGGAAGATCTATAAAATGACAGAAAAACAATTTATAATAATCCTCTTAAAGATGTTCAGTGAACTTCAAAAATATGTGGATAAAAATTAAATGTGCTCTGGAAAACAAAATGAGAAGTTTGACAAAGAAATAGAAATGATTTTAAAAAATGGAAATCCTAGACATGAATGATATAATGACTGAACTGAAAAATGCAATTAAAAAGCTTCAGCAGATAGCTTGATGAAGCTGAAGAAAAAAAATCAGTGAACTGGAAAAAAAATAAAAAAGAATGAAGAAAGCCTACATGCCTATAGTAGGAAAATTATAGTACATCATCAAGAGACATAACCTACACATATTAGGAATTAAAGAAGAATTAGAAGGAGAAAATGAGCCAGAAAACAAGTTTAAAAAAATAATGAATGAAAAATTCTCTAACCTGAGGAAAGAAGCTAACATTCAGGTACAGGAAGCACAGCAATCCTCAAATTCAACCCAAAGAGGAGTTCATCACAACACATAATAATATAATTATCAAAAATCAAAGACAAAGGAAAATTCTAAGAGCAGCAAGAGATAATAAATACATCACATATAAAGGAGTCTCAATGTGAATATCAGCAGACTTCTCAGCAGAAACCCTACAACCCAAGAGATAGCAGTAAATGTTCAAAGTGCTGAAGGAAAGAAAAAAAAAAACTGTTGACAAAAAATATTTTGCCCACCAAACTGATCTTTCCGTAATGAGACAGAAATAAAAAATTTCCCAGACAAACAAAAGCTGAAGGAGTATATCACCACTAGGCCTTACAGAAACTGCAAAAAAGAGTTTTTGAACTGAAACAAAAGCCTGTTTATTAATAGTATAAAACTTATAAAAGTACAGAACTCAATGGTATAAGTAATAACAAGCAATATTCAGAACACTCTAGGATTATAATGGTGGTAGGTAAAACAATTTTACACCTAGTACAAGGGTAAAAAGAGAAAATTATTACTCACAACTAGGTAAAATAAACTGTCAATGGATATATACAGTATAACAAAAATGATATAAATTCTAACATCAAAAACATAAAATATGTGTGAGGAGAAAAAGTATAAAGTTGTTGTATGTAGTCAATGTTAAGTTGTTATCAGCTCGAAATAAACTATTACAAGTGTAGTATTTTCTTTGTAAACCTCATTGTAACCAAAAAGCAAAAATCTAGGAGATATACAAAATAAAAATAAAAACATTCAAAACGTACCACTACAGAAAACCATAAAAGCACAAAGGAAGGCACTCAAAGATGAAGAAACAAACAAAATATTTAAAAAAAAGAAAGAAAGAATTAACAAAATGGCAATAGTAAGACCTTATCTATCAATAATACCTTAAATGTAAATGGGTTAAATTCCTCAATGAAAAGACATACAGTGAATAAATGGATAAAAAATATAAAACAAGACAACTATATGCTGCCTACAAGAGACTCACTTCACTTTCAGAACACAAGTGGACAGAACGTAAAGGAGCAGAGAAAGATATCTTGAGCAAATGAAAACCAAAAAAAAAAAAAAAAAGAGGAGATATACCAATAAGCAAATCAGAGAAAATAGAGTTTAAATGAAAATCCATAAAAAGAGACAAAGAAGGTCATTATATAATGATAAAGAGATTAATTTGTCAGAATATAACAGCTATAATTCTATATGTACCCAAGACAAGAACATCTAAATATATAAAATAAATATTAAAAGACCTGAAAGGAGAGATAGATTATAATACAGTAATAGTGGGGGACTCCCATATACCATATTTAATAATGGACAGATCATTCAGACAGAAAATTAATAAAGAATCATTGGATTGAACAACACTTTAGACCAAATGGACCTAATATACATACAGAGAACACTTTATCCAACAATACAGAATATACATTCTTCTCAAGCACACATGGAACATTCTCCAGGGTAGATAATATGTTAGGCCACAAGGCAAGTCTTAGCAAACTTAAGACTGGAATCACATCAAGTATCCTTTCTGAGCACAATGGCATGAAACTAGAAATCAATAATAGGAGGGATTTGGGAAAATTCACAAATACATGGAACTTTATATGCTCCAGAACAACCAATACATCAATGAAGAAATTAAAAGGAAAATTAAGACACATATTGAGACAAATGAAAAAAAAAAAAAAAAAAAACACAACATATCCAAAGTTACAGAATGCAGCAAAAGCAGTTCTAATAGAAAAGGTTATGGCAATATATACCTATATCAAACAAGAAGAAATATCACAAATAAATAATGCTATGTTTCAAGGAAATAGAAAAAGAACAAACTAATCCCAATGTTAGCAGAAGGAAAGAAATAATAAAGATCACATTACAAAGAAATAAAATAGAGTTTAGAAAAGCAATACAAAAGATCAATGAAACTAAGAATTGATTTATTAAAAAGATATATAAAATTGACAAAACGTTACCTAGACTAGCCAAGAGAAAAAAGACTCAAATAATAAATAAATTAAAAATTAAAGAGGAGACATTATAATTGACAACACAGAAATGCAAAGGATAACAGGGAACTATTATGAGCGATTTTATGCCAAAAATTTGATTGCCTAGAAGTAATGGATACATTTCTAGATACATACAACTTACCAAGACTGAATCACAAAAATATAGAAAATCTAAACAGAAGAATGAGGGAGAATATTTGATCAGTAATAAAAAAATCTCCCAACATCCCATTACTGGGCATCTACCCAAAAGATCAAATGACACTCTACAAAAAAAGATACCTGCACTCAAATGTTTATAGCAGCACAATTCATAATTGCAAAGCTGTGGAAACAACCCAAGTGCCCATCAATTCATGAGTGGATTAATAAAATGTGGTATATGTATACCATGGAGTACTATTCAGCTCTAAGAAATAATGGTGATAGCACATCTTGTATTTTTCTGGATAGAGCTGGAACCCATACTACTAAGTGAAGTATCCCAAGAATGGAAAAACAAGCACCACATATGCTCACCAGCAAACTGGTATTAACTGAGCAGCACCTAAGTGGACACATAGGAACTACATTAATGGAGTATTGGGAAGGTGGTAGGGGGGAGGAGGGAGGTATATACATACATAATAGTGAGATGTGCACCGTCCGGGTGATGGTCACACTTGAAGCTCAGACTTCTAGGGGTAGGGGAGGCAAGGGCATTATTTGAAACCTTAAAATTTGTACCCCATAATATGCTGAAATAAAAAAATAAATAAATAAAGCCATTCATTGTTTCTTACCACACAATGCCTGTTTTGATTAATCAAGTTGTTATACTTATTTAATCGGGATGTATATTTTCATATCTATTTTTAATGAGTTGTACTTGGTTCATAGTGCCAACAAAAATAAAGCTCTATATATTGAGTCTCTAAAAAAAAAAAAAAATTCTCCCAACAAAGAGAAGCCTAGTACCTGATAGCTTTATTCTAAATTTGACCAAACATTTAGAAAAGAATTAATACCAATTCTCCACAAATTATTCCAAAAGATGTAAGGGGCAGGAATACTTTCAAACTCTTTTTATGAGGCTAGTGTTACCCTCATAACAGAGCTGGACAAGGATATCACAAGAAAAGAAAATTATAGATCAGTATTCTTGATGAACACAAATTTAAAAATCCTTAAAAAATACTAGTAAATCAAATTCAATAATTAGATTAAAAAGATCATTTATCATTCTCAAGTGGGATTTATCCATGGGATACAAGAATAATCCAACATATGAAAATCAATAAATTTGAAACCCCTCATTAACAGAATTAATGACAAAAATCATATGATCTTCTCATTAGATGCAGAAAAAGCATTTGACAAAATTCAACATACTTTCATGATAAAAACTCTCAACAAATTAGTTTCAGAAGGAATGTACTTCAACACAATCAAGACCATGTATGACAAACACACAACTAACATCATACTCAATAGGAAAAACCTGAATGCCTTTCTTCTAAGATCTGAAGCAAGACAAGGATGTCCAATCTTGCCACTTCCACTCAATATAGTACTGAATGTTGTAGCCAGAGCAATTAGATAGGACAAAGAAATACAAAGCATTTAAATTGGAAAGGAAGAAATTAATTTGTCCTTGTTTGCAGATGATGTAATCTAATATATAAAACCCCTAAAGATTCCACCAAAAAGTCATCAGAACTTATAAACAAATTCAGTAGAGTTCCAGGATACAAAATCAACATGTAAAAATCAGTAGTATTCCCCTACATTAACAGCAAACATCAAAAACCAAATCAAGATAAGAATCCCATTTGCAATAGCTAGAATAAAATAAAATACTTAGCAATAAATTTAACAAGGGAGGAGAAAGACCTGTATACTGAAAAGTACAAAACATTAATAAAAGAAATTAATAAGACAGAAATAAGTAGAAAGCTATCCTGTGTTTGTTTTGGAAGAATTTAATATTGTTAAAATGTGCACATTACTCAAAGTAACAGATTCAATATCATTACTATCAAAATTCCAAGGTTATTTTTCAGAGACATAGAATAAACAATCCTAAAATTCATATGGAACCATACAAAAACCCCCAAATGATTAAGACAATCATGAGCAAAAAGAACAAAGTTAGAGGCATCATGATCCATGATTTCAGACTATACTACAAAGCAATAGTCATTAAAACAACATGGTAATGACATGAAAATAGACTCATCAACCAATGGAACAAAATAGAGAGCCCACAAAAAAACCCATGCATCTATGATCAATTGATTGTCAACAAAAGTGCCAAGAATATACAATGGGAAACGTACAATCTCTTCAATAAATGATCCTGAAAAAACTAGATATTCATATATAAAATAATAAGATTGAATCCTTATCTCATACCATATACAAAAATCAACTCAAAATGCATTCAAGACTTGTACAGAAGACCTGGAACTGTAAAACAACTAGAAGAAAACATGGGGGAAAACTACATGACATCGGTCTGGGCAATAATTTTTTTTTTAATTTGACCCCAAAAACTCAGTCAACAAAAATAAAAATAAACAAAAGGGATTACATCAAAATAAAAGCTTCTTCACTTAAAAAACATTAACAAAGTGAAGAGACAACCTACCTATTGGGAAAAAATACTTGCAAGCCATACTTGTGAAAAGAGATTAATATCCAAAATATGTAAGGAACTCCAACAACTCTATAGAAGGAAAACACATAATCTAATTAAGAGATGGACAAGGGACCTGAATAGAGATATCTCAAACGAAGACAACCGTATGGCTAATAGATACTTGAAAAAAATGTTCTCATCACTAATCATTATGGAAGGGCCAATTAAATAACAGTGAGACATCACTTCACACCTGTTAGAATGGCTATTATCAAAAAGACAAAAGATAACAAGTGTAGGTGAGGATGTGCAGAAAAGGGAACATTTGTACCCTGTTAGTGGGAATATAAATTAGTATAACCATTATGGATAACAGTATGGAGGTACTTCAAAAAACAAACAGTAGAATTAACATGTGATCCAGAAACCCCTCTTCTGGGTATTTACCTGAAAGATTTGAAATCAGCATGCCAAATAGATGTCCATATTTTCATGTTCATTGCAACAGTCTTCATAGTAGCTAAGTTATGGTATCAACCTAAGCATCCTTCAAAGGGTAAATGGTTAAAGAAAACATGGTGAGTGTGTGTATATGTGTATATTATCTATATATTATATGTACATATTACACACACAAAGTAATACTATTCAGCCTTATAAAAGGAAGAAATTCTGTCATCTGAGGCCACAGAGATGGAATTGGAGAACCTTGTGCTAAGTGGAATAAGGCAAACACAGAAAGACAAATCCCACGTTCTCCTCACTTATGTGGAATCCGAAGCAATGGAACACAGAGAAGCAGAAGTAGAATGGTGGTTACCAGAATCTGGGGGGTGGGGGAAATGGGGAGATGATAGTCAGAGGGTACAAAGCCTCAGACAGGAGAAACAAGTTTGATTTTTTTTAGATAAATTGCACAGTGAGGTGTATATAGGTAATAATAAGAGTTCTGTACATTTCAATATCATTAAGAGTAAATTTCTAAAATTCTTATCACAAAAATGTTAAATATTTAAGGTGGTGGAAATGTTAATTATCTTGAATTAATCTTTCCACATTATATTAAAAAAATCACAGCACCACGTTGTATCCCATAAATATATGCAATTAGAATTTGTCAATATAAAATAAAAATTTAAAAAGATGTGAACAAAGATATAATTAATGATCTATTTTTTAAACAGTTTTTACACACACACACACACACACATATATAGACATATAGAAATAAAAATCAAAATAGATATACAGTGTAGTGGACCGTAATGTGCCAACTTGGTAAAGCTGAGAACTATGTGGTTCCAGTTTAGTGTTTGACAAAAGAATCGTTGGTGGTCCTCTGGTAGAAGTATTAATATCATGCAAAATTGGAAAGCAGAAGTGAAGTAGCAATCATTCCTGTCTGAAGATTTTGTCAAGGTCCTATATAATGATGGATGGGCACAGGTTGCTTCGAAGTTTCCAGCTCAGCCTCACAGCTTGGCCTCACTCTCCTTTGTGGAGCTCCTAGTCCTACCTGTGGCTTCTGCTGACCCAGGGTGAATGCAAGTCTAACACCGGATACAGAGCTATATCCAGCTTCCCAGAGCCCGCTCTACAAGCTCCCACACTGCAGTCCTCCTTCAGTAGCTGATCATACTCAGCTTCCTAGTTTACTGCTCTGCTTGGTGACTGCTTCTTTGAACATATATCTCCCTATTATGGACCTTTGATTCCATAACTCCTCCTCCCATAATATTCATATTGACTCTTTTTCTGTAAATGATTTTTTTTTTGGAAACAGAGTCTTACTCTGTGCCCTGGCTAGAGTGCAGTGACATCATCATAGCTCACTGCAACTTCAAACACCTGGGCTCAAGTGATCCTCCTGCCTCAGCCTCCCAAGTAGCTGGGACTACAGGTGCAGTGGCATGTGCTCAGCTAATTTTTCTATTTTTTGTAGAGACAGAGTCTCACTCTTGTTCAGGCTGGTCTTAAACTCCTGAGCTCAAGCAATCCTCCCACCTCAGCCTCCCAGAGTGCTAGGATTACAAGTGTGAGCCACTGCTCCCGGCCTTATAAATGATCTAGAATAATACACATATGGGGGTGGGGGGCAGGAAGAGAGAGAGAAGCATATATGTACCAAAATATTAAATGTACATCTCTCAGAAAAATCCAACTGACAGATCAGTTCAAAGGTGATCAGGTGACCTAAATTGATCTAATCTTATGATTAATTAGGCTTCTGTTTCCTATTATGCTGCCTTTGTGTCTTACTATTTGTTTACTTTTGATTACCTACAGGATAATACATCCCCTAGAGGACCACCAATGACTCTACTGAATTGGAAATTTAGTCTGCCCTCTGGCCATTTTGAGATCCTCCAGTGGCAGCCTGGATAGGCAGACAAAGAGACTACCTAGGGTTAATGTGATTGATTGTGATCATCAAAGAAATAAGATTGTTTCTGAACAATGAGAGCAGAGAGGAGAAGTATGATATTAGCCAAGACGATCCTCAGATTGTCTCTTGTACTACTCTAATCTTGTACAACTGAGACCTTTCAGTGTGTGCAACCCTCAGCAATTAAGGTTTAATTTACTTACTAGGAAAAGGACCTAAATCAAAGAAATGTTAGCTGAAGGGATGGAAAGAGATATATTAACCTAAATAATAAAGAGAGGCTCTCTAAAAATACATGATATTTATTTGGGAATAGGGCATTACAATGAAAATATGTGTGCCAAAGTAAATTATGTGTATATTCAGGAAGGTAAAGGAAGACAAAGGTTTTTTTTTTTGTAAAAAGAAAAGGGTTACATAAATTGTTTAGAGATAATTATCCTTGGGTACAAGGATCAATAAATAACAAGAGTGGTGCCAGTCCAATGTTGAACAGGGGCATCCAAATCTGAATCTCACCAAGGAGATGTTCTGCCAAGGATTTTTACAATTTCCCTGTGTGTAAATATGCTTAAGGACCTTAAACTTCATTTACACTGGCCCGGTAATAATGGCTGCACCCAGAGTCCAGTGGTGTTGGTGTACACAGCAGCTCTGGTGATGGTGCTGGAAGTAGGGTCTTATCCAAATCCTTCCTAACTGCAGGTTACTCTCTATGGTTTCTGCTTCCCACTTACCTTGGTTTCCTGCCTATCTTTCAGTGCCCAGTATTCATTCTCCCCAAACTATTTGTCAGATATTTGCTAGTTTTCCAGTAATGTGGGGCACGGCGGCAACGCCATTCTAAGATGGCGCCCGTATCCCGTGGTCATTTTGCTATAAACAACTCTCGAGCATGCGCAGTGTTGGTCAGGTCACAGGAAGTGCCGGTTGTGTAATTATGTAAATGAAGGATGCTAGGTTGCGCCAATGA
>CAUYPO010075218.1:0-29704 GCA_963574435.1 Cheirogaleus major | reverse complement strand
TTGGACACTCAGCCAGGTGTCAGGCACCTCCTCAGGGGGTCCCCCTCTGCCAGGCCCTGAAATCCCAAGCTTGGAACAGGCCCTGCTGACTTTTTCCAAAGTTTGAACTTTATTCGAGAGCCAGAGGCAAGGGATTTTTTTTTTCCCCCACACACAATTCTTCAGCTCTGGACATGATGTGACTATAAAGTATTCAGTTGTTTTTCCTTCCATAGCCTTTCTCATTTCCAGGAAGAGAGGGGCATTTGGGATGCTATTTGGCTTAGAAGCAGGTTTGTGGAAAATAATGTCACCCTGGTGGTTGTCTATGATAGGTAAATTTTTCTCTTTCACTAAATGAATAATTAATGTTGTTTTAATATGGAACCAGCCCTTAATGCAGACAATTTATATGCATGAATGCTGTCCCCACCCCCACCAACCTTTCTCTCAAAGCCATGGGGCTATTTTGTGTGTGTGTGTGTGTGTGTGTGTGTGTGTGTGTGTTTTTCTTAACCCACTAGGAGGATGATCTAAAATAAAATAAGTAAACGTTTGGGTGGTCTGTTGATATTCACAAAGCACATTTGAAATGAACTAATTTGCCTTCTGTGAGAAGCAGACTTTAATGTTGTTCAAAGAACTGAAGCTTTGAAATTCAGTAGCTCAAGTTGTCTTTGCCTATCTTCCAACTTGCTTAGGTTGTTATTTGAATGGCTGCCTTTGCTAATGAAGGGAAGGAGGGGGCCAGAACCAGGGACCTTTTACATGGAGAGAATTTCAACCATCAGGAGTGAATAGGCCATTAACCATGTATTTGACTCTAGGTTTTAAAAAAATGTGTTTTTTCTCTGTTTCTCTCCCCCTGGAGTTATTATTGCTCACCTGTCTCTGAGCCCTAGGAGGCTGGGATGTCTGAAGATTGCATCCCTGGGGATTCTTAGCCAGCCAGCTTCAAGTTGAGTTCAGCTAGAGAATGACAGTGACAAGAGAGTCAGAGGGTGGGAGAGAGGGAAGTCTGAGTATTTCTGCCCTCCTCCCTGGAATTCAGGTCTCCTGGAACAATATTTCCTCCCCTATCTCTGCAGCCCAAGGCACGACCATGACCTCGTGGGTTTGCTACTCTCTGGCTGCCTCACCACCCCTTGTTGGATTCCTAAGGCTCTCCCATAACTCCCTATGTTAACAACGGACCTCTTCAACCAGCTTTGGAAGCAGTGATGGGTCCTGACAAACTACTCAACTGGCTTTCCCCCAAGAAGCCTAAGCAATGCTAGGCGTCGGATGCCTCCTTACTAAGCTCCAGAGTTGGATCAGTAGCAATAGCAGTAAGAGCTGTTAATGACCATGACCCAGCGCTTTCCACGTTCCCATGTGCCGTGCTGGGCTCTGCACGTGAAGAACCTAAGGAAGAGGAGGCTGGACAAGTTTCTTAAAATAATGGGCTGTAGGGGGGTAAATATTAATAAAAATAATATTAAAAGATTCTTCAAGGCTGTGGCCTGCGACCCCCAGGCCAAGGCACAGTACTGGGGGTGGGGAGAGAGATTCCCATGCTCCTAGGGAGACTCCCTGGGCTTCTTCCGGTTTTGACACTCTTAAGATTGGTTCTTTGGAGCTGATGATGTGTTAGCTTATGAGCTTCCCTTCTCTGGGATCCTCTAGCAACAGGTAAATTGCTTCAGGTGTGAATGCATTCCGCTAGAAGGAAGAGAAAACACCCCCTCGCATCCTAGCCTCTTTGATTTTCTCTTGAAGTCTTTGTTCTTTCTTCTTTCCCTTGACCAAAATAATTGCCCACGTCGCAAGCTCTGCTAAGTTTTGGAGTAGTGTTCTGGCATTGTTTGGGCAGTTATTGGTGCTAATGGTGATGGCATGCATATGTTTCGGTGAGTGTGTGTATCTTGTTTGACACTCTTGCTTCTTCAAAGCCAACTAAAATCAGGTTTAAAAGGCTTTTCCTACTCGTCTTCAGGAAAATTGAACCCATAACCTAACATCTACCAGACATGCATGCTTTCCTGCCGGGGGGTATGTGCACTTCTTATGATACACTGAGCTTACCAAGAAGACGCAAAAAATCATAAATGTGGTGCATCTTTACTGGAAGAATCTGGGAGGAAACTATGTTTACGTTAAAATGAAATAAGTCATTCTGCAGGAGAATGCAGACTCCTCATGAATTCTGAAGATCAGATGGATACAAATAGGCATTAGATGTTGCTCTTTCAATGAATAATGAAATAATTCATATATTTCAATATTCATATATTTCAATAATTGCTCTTTATGGAATGTTCTTAGGTTCCCTGGAGTAAAAGCAATAACAGCTAACATTTATCCAGTCCTCACTACCATGTGCCAGATATTACCTAATTTCATCATTGCGACAGCCCCACGACCTAGTTGTTATGATTTCCATATTACAGATGAGGAAACTGAGGTTCAAAGAAATTAGATAACTTGCCTAAGGGCACACAGCTAGTCGCTGGTAGAATGCTGACTTCAACCTTGGCATGTGTGATGCCCAAAACTTCTCAACCACAATACTAAGTTGCCTTCTTGTACATGCAACTTTTTTTTTTTAGTTTTGTTTTTAGTTGTGTAGTTCTATGTGCTCCTTACTTTTTAAAAAGTCAAACCATACACTATTGCACAAAATAAAAAGGGAAAAGTGCCCATCCCCTCCCATTCTTTCTCTTGTATTGTGTTTCTACTTCCTTCTTCTTGTGGATCACCCTGGCAGAAGCCTCTGTGGACCTTGAGCCTGGTCTTCAAAGTCTGGACTCCTAATCTCCTCGCCACAGCGCTGAGTTATTGGAAAAGCCGAGAAGCACTGAAATAAATTTTGCCAAGAGAACAATCTGCCCAATATTTAATTTAGACGCTATTTAAATAACATTCCCACCGGGTGCATCTGTTCAATCTCTTTGTCAGAGTACAATTTTTAAAAGGTGAGAAACATAATACTCTCGAATATATGGTGAGCACATGTCAAGGATTCCTTTAACTCAGTAACAAAAGACAGAGGACACAGCAGGGTGACAAAGCAGGTTCAAGGGGGGATATAAGAAAAGGATATCTATTTGTTCGTTTAAAATTGCTAGAACAAGATTGCAAATTTGGGTATAAAACTGGTTTTGCCTTTAAGGCAAAAAAAAAATCATATATATAATCTGTAGGGTTATATTTTCTTCTGTGCAAAAATTACTTGCATCTCTAGAGAATAAAATTCATTTGCAATTATCAGTCTTCTGACAGTTAACATCTAACTTGACAGAGTCCGAGCTCTGATTAATAACCAGTCTTAAGGGAATGTTACCTTCCCATAGAGCAGCTATCCAAAAACTTTTTGCAATGATTGAAACGTTCTCTATCTGTGCTGTCTAATGGGGTAGTCACTAGCTTTATGTAGCCATTGAGCCCTGGTGGCCAGAGTGAATGAGAAACTGAATTTTTTATTTTATTTAAGTTTTAATTAATTCAGGTATAATTTTAAAGAGCCCCATGTGACTCGTGGCTACCCTAGTGGAGTGTGCAGCCCTGAAGCATCAAATGACTGTCACGTAGGCCGTTAAAAACAGTATGACTTGGGAAAAGCTCATAGTCATCGCTCTGCTTTCTTTCCAAGTTTGGGGACATTTCTCCTGACATTTTTCTCTCTCCTACATTTTCTTCCAGCAACCTTTATCTTCCTTTGCTGTGAGAAGCGGGAAGGAACCAATCTGTGTGCAGACTTCTGCCCGCCTGTGGCTCCCCTGCGGCTCTGAGATCACACCGATGGCTCCTCTGAGGACGAGGACGCGGTCCCCGGGCACTGTGGTCGCCGTGGACGCCCGCGCAGCTGTGGACTGGCCTGGCGGGGCTGCCTGCCGCGTGCTCCCCGGGAGCCGAGGAGCAAATGTCACGAGAAAAGCCCTTGAAGGTGGTTCTCATCCCTTTTCTCCATCGCAGACAGCCCAGAAGGAACCGCTGTTAAGTGTGGAACTGTCGTATTATTAGTAATGGTTGGGAAGGGCTTTGGTAAGGAGATTCCAGGATAAACAAGTCACTGGGTCTTAACTGCGGATCAATCAAGTTCCCAAAAAGATCGTCACAAAGGAAACAGGCTCATATAAACAAGAAAGAAAGAAAGAAAGAAAGAAAGAAAGAAAGAAAGAAAGAAAGAAAGAAAGAAAGAAAGAAAGAAGGAAGGAAGGAAGGAAGGAAGGAAGGAAGGAAGGAAGGAAGGAAGGAAGGAAGGAAGGAGAGAGAAAGAAAGAGAAAGAAAGAAAGAAAGAAAGAAGAAAGAAAGAGAAAGAAGAAAGAAAGAAAGAAAGAAAGAAGAAACAAAGAGAAAGAAAGAAAGAAAGAAAGAAAGAAAGAAAGAAAGAAAGAAGAGAAAGGAAGAAAGAAAGAGAAAGAAAGAAAGAAAGAAGAGAAAGGAAGAAAGAAAGAAAAAGAGAGAGAAAGAAGAAAGGAAGAAAGAGAAAGAAAGAAAGAAGAAAGAGAGGAAGGAAGGAAGGAAGGAAGGAAGGGGAAGGGAAGGGAGAAGGAAGGAAAGAAGGAAGGAAATATGTTGTCTTTATATGACAAGGCAATGCAGGAGGGATTTTTTTTTATTTGTTTTGGAAGAACTATTTGCAAAATGATGAAGATTTTTTAAAAAGGGAAAAAATGAGAACCCTCTATCGGTCCCTGTTGCGTCTTACTCAGAAGGTGACATATAAGTTAATAGTATCTTGGGAAAATGTACTGCTTACTGTGTTTCCACCTGCATCAGGGCATTTTTTAATCTTCCCTAAATTAAAAGCCCCTCACTGCTAAACCCTAATGATGCCTCACAATGCCTCCTTTTCAATGACCCAGGCAGTTACGTTCGGCTTGTCCTGCACTGAGCTTGCGGGCAAACAGCCTGGTTGTTCTGCCCTGGATGCGCCAGTAACCCGTGTCTGGAGGGGTCTTAAGGCACAAGGACTCTGAGCCTGAGCTCACTCTGCCAACCCTTGCAGCTTCTGTGACTCGGTGACTTCTTTAATCTTTCCGTCTTTCCTATTCCCCCAAACGAACTAAAGCCTTTACCAGAAGGTCAAGTAAACTTCGCCGTAAATCACAGAGGTTCCAGAAAAGGAAAGTTAAAAAGGGAAGCCCGATTGCTCTCACATAGTCTTGAAAGTTCATCTTTTAAATTATTTTTAAGCCCCTTATACTTAACAGAAGGCTTATAATAGAACATACACAACTTACATGAACCAGAATGTCCAGTGATTTTTTTTTTTTTCAGGCTAACTGGAGGCTAATTAGAAATGGGTGTATTGCCCTACTGTTGCTGTTCAAAGTTCTCTGATGTATTTGTTCACCTTCCTGCCTGATCAATCCCAGTAAACGTGACGAACTGTACATTTCTTTTAACATCCTACTCCATTCTGTGCCTGTCACCCATCATCCTTTCACTTGCTCAATGTAATTTGCCTTTTTGGAGATTGGAGATTGAATTGAACATTCAGTAGTTCCAGAACCTTCCCTTGAACATATTGGGGAATCTTTTGAAATCAACTTTGTGCTATCATTTCATTTTCTTTTTCTATACAGTTAAGATTTATTTATTGAGTGTTTACTGCGAGCCACCCAATGCGTTAAGTGCTTTAATGCTCACAATATTAAATTAGTAGTGGTGTTTCCCCCTTATTAAAGACGAAGAAACTGAGTTTAGAAAAGTTAAATGACTTTCCTGAGATCACTCAACTAGTGAGTATTAAAACCACGACTAAATTCTAGGAGTGTTTGACCACGCAGCCTTGCTCATAACTCACAAAAAGGACTTGAGTCCCATACCCAGCTCTGAATTTTACAATCCAAGTAGTTGTTTGACCTCTCCAGGCATCTATATACTGACTTACAAAATGAGGGGCTAATGGTATCTCCCTTCCAGGGTTAGAGTACTGAGACTCTATTTCTACACTCTAAAATGTTCATGGAACACATGGAACAATAAAACAGTAAAATACATGGAATCTGTTATTGTTTGTACATATTCATTACTTAGTGACATATTTAGTTAATTGGATCCTAATTAATTGATATATTATGGTTAGATTATAGAAGAGAAGCCTTACTCTCCACCATAGGAAAGAAATTGGTACCAGACCCCCGGGCATGACCCAGCATGGCCTAGTTATTGAATTATCACAAGGAGCTCAATCAAAGATGATGTGGCTAATAAAATAGCCAATTCACAGCCCGTAGTACTTCCTGGTCCCGGTCGACCCTCTTACTTGTTTTACAAAGTGTGCAAAGGTTCAGAAATCTAAATAATTTTCCCTTTGAGATCATCTGCTATATTGTTTGTCTTTTAGCTGATCAGGTGGGCCAAGCAGAATCATTAGTATGACTTTGAAGGGGCTGTCAGGAATCTTCTTGTCTTATATCCAAGTTTTGGGTAATTTTTCTTAACACCCTTTGCCTCTCCTGTATTATTATTATTTCTGTCCCAACTATTGGGGTAGTCTTCCTAATTTTGAATGAGACTTTTTACGACTTAGGACTCTCTTTTCTGACATAGAGCAAAGACGAGCAAAAGGGACTTACTGCAGATCACTTCTGTACTGGCCTTGGGTTCTCTTAACGCAATGGGCCGGGAAGCAGAGAGATGCCACTAAGAAATAACCTTGTCTTCCCAAAGTGGCCTTCCTAGGGTGAAATGCTTTTTGAGGGACATCAAAATTCAATATTGCAAGGGAACATTTCACACTGTATTGATATCGAACTTTCTAAATAGAAAAAAAAATGCATTCCTAGTTTAAACAATGGCTTCTTGAAAGAAAACTCCAGAGAAAGTGATTAAGTCGCTTGGAGCTGAACTTCCCAGCAGCCCTGCTGCATATTCATGCTGTTTAATTTTCAAATCTCTCTCAAACGGAATTCCACGGAGACATCAGACTTCATCATCGAAGAGGTAAATCAGCCAAACGTATCTACAGACGTTATCAGAGAATACGATCCGTAGCCTCTGCATTCCCCCAGTGAGCTACTTTTGAAGGTACAGTGATAGAATCTGCACTATCAAATAACTTACAATTTGTCAGAGGATTCTGATAGTTGCTACCTATATAAACATTTTTTAAAATATTAAATAAATAAAAGGAAAGACGGCTGAGACTGGTTAGGTTGAGAGGACCCATCACAAACCAAGTCATATTCTTTACTTTTTTGATCAGTTTGGCTATTTCGCTTCTTTTCCAAAAAGTACTTTTCAGCAAGTGAAACAAGAGGTTTCACAAAGTCTCGACGCTAGCAACCCTCTGAAGGCAAGAGGAAAAACTTCCACTGGGTTCTTATTTTCAAACACCTGATCTGGATGTCTGAGAGTTGCTGGCGATAAATGAACAGGAACAATGATCAACAAAAAAAAACCAAAACCCAGAAGCATTTAGCTTGGACTCAGCGTCCGGGGAAGGTTAGATAAAATATCTGGTCAAAGAAGAATGTATCCAGTAAATCCTACTTAGCATCATCACAAACCTGGTATTAAAAATCCCACCCGTGTGTTTAGGATGCAATGATTGAGCCAAGGAAAGATAAACAAAATTGCCCGTCTGTTTTCATTTAAAAAGATATCCAACTTTCCATATTAAATATTGCAGGCAGGTCTATTTAGATTGTAACTAACACATGCCTCTTTGGGAAAAGAAATCCATAAGAGAAAATTTAAATCCTTTAAAATGACAACATACTGTGTAAAGAAGATAAACCATTGGAAATTTGATTAAGCTGACTTTTTTTTCTCTCTCCTGAAAGAGGAAGAACATCTTTTTGTTTTTTTGCCGTCTATAGAAACAAAACCTACTTTTTTTAGTCTCGCTCTGTTCCTCGGGCTAGAGTGCCGTGGCGTCAGCCTCGCTCACAGCAACCTCAGACTTCTGGGCTCCAGCAATCCTCCTGCCTCAACCTCCTCCCGAGTAGCTGGGACTACAGGCATGCGCCACCATGCCCGGCTAATTTTTTCTATATATTTTCAGTTGGCCAATTAATTTCTTTCTATTTTTTTTTAGTAGAGACGGGGTCTTGCTCTTGCTCAGGCTGGTCTCGAACTCCTGACCTTGAGCGATTCTCCCACCTCAGCCTCCCAGAGTGCTAGGATGACAGGCATGAGCCACTGTGCCCGGCCAGGACATATTTCTAATCATGTTTCTACCTGGGGAAGCCTCAGAGGATAGGAGAGAGGATTGATCTTATCATGACAGAACTTCCTTTTTAATTTGATTGATGCAGAAAATCTGTATCACATCGAAGGCTTAAAACAAACTTCAGAATATACACCAAACCTCTCCCTCGCCCATGCGGGGCCTATGAGCTGTGTCACTTTTTGGGCCTTAAGGGTGTCTATAAATATTTCTCCTCCTTCTCCAGGCTCCGCGTCCACATCAGAACGCTTTGTACCATGGAGAAACAACACAAATAAATCATGTAATAAAATGACCTTTCCCAAATCACGTTTTGGCGAGAAGATGCTTTTTACAGCTGGTCTCTTCCCTCTAAGTGCAGATGCCAACGACAGCGGAACTTTTACAAGTCCTACTAGAAGTCTGACATCCAGTTGAGTTCAATTCCGGGGAATCTAAACTCAGCGTGCTTCCTTTCCACATTTTTTGGCAGATTGAAAATAGATACTGCCAACGAAGCAGGGTGTGTACAAATAACATCCTCATCTTCAGCCTTAGAGTTTGCTGCTGAAGACAAGAAAGTTGTTCTGGAAGGAAGACCTTGTGGAGGGACTAGAAGGAGGATTATGTATTTATTTACTATATTTGTTTATTGGCTGGGTTAAGATAGCTCGTCGTGCCGTCCTGGGAACTGCTGAGCACGGTGACATGAAAATTATGAATGCAAAACAAAATGAATACAAGACTGCTTGCAAAAAGTGACATGTGAGTTCGTCTTCTCTGCCGTGCTTTTGCTCAGAAATGAGACGGTCCTCAGCATGCCAGGAGATGAGACACAGCCTCTGGGGGGTGGGGGGTAGGGGGGGTCACTTTCTGCAGGTGGTGGTGGTGTGTTTTGTGGGATATCCGACAGACCACGCTATTTGTCAACACAGCCTAATCCACATGTCAAACAACATTTCCAGCCTGTTTCCAGGATGTGGCCCGTCCGCGTTGATTACCGGAAAGGTCAGAACTCACAGAAACACATAAATACCCAGAGGGATTGGGTTAGGCTGTGAAGGGTGAGAGGAAAATCCAGACAGTGCCTGTCAGTTTTTGGTTTCCGTTTTTGCTGTCAATTCTCTGACTTGGGTTAGCTGGGCCATTGCACAGCACTGGGAGCGGAACAGGAAGTACTATTGGGAGCGGAACAGGAAGTACCATTGGGAGCAGAACAGGAAGTACCAGTTGAAGCTGGGGTGGGCCAAGATGGCGGCCTAGGAAGAGCCGCCATGCCACTGGCAAGGAGAGGATGGGACGTGGTGGGCAGATGTTCACCTAGAGATGGATCGTCTTGGAGAGAGCGTATTGAATCCACAGAGAGGCAACTGGAGACACTCAAAATGAAGGAGTGGGGAGCTGAGTGAACTGCTTGGTAGGATCAGAAGGTACCTGGGGAGGCGCCCACATGTGAGGAAGGGTCACAGGAGAGACCCTTCCTCTGTGTAGACCCCCCAGGGCTCTACACTCCTCCTGGGGACACTGTAACCCGAGCACCATGGAGTACTACTCAACCATAAAAAGGAATGACATAATGCCTTTTGCAGCAACTTGGATGGAATTAGAGAACATTATCCTAAGTGAAGAATCTCAGGACTGGAAAACCAAACACCATATGTTCTCAATAATCAGTAGGTGCTGAACGATGGGCACACGTAGTCACATATAGTGGTATAAAGGACACTGGAGACTAAGAAGGGGTGAGGGACAGAAACTTACCTATCAGGTACGATGTACTCATCACTCTCGTGATGGGCACACTAAAAGCCCTGACTTTATCATTATGCAACTCATTCATGTAGCAAAAACACTTGAACCCTCAAATTAAAAAAAAAATGTACAATTCACAATAGGAAAAAAAATTAAAGCAAACAAAAAGAAGTTGAAGCTATGCATTCATTCTCTCTCTCTCTCTGTCTCAAAGCAGTTCTAGAATGTTCCTGGCTCTTTTGCCCTCCTAGTCACTGGAAATTCTTTTGGAAGGAGGTAGGGGATAAAGTAATGATTACAGAAACAAGTAACACTCACTTCCCTTCCTCTTTTCTTGAAGTGACCAATCTAGGGATCATGGATTGGAAACCATGAGTACCAGCCTCCTCCTTCCCCTCTACCCTTTCTCCTCCTCCTTTCTCCTTCTACAATTCTTTTCACTTCTCCTCTTCCTCCTCCCATTCTTCTCCTCAAAATTCTTCTAATGTTCCCAATTCTTCTAGTTCTTCTCCATCTCCCTCTAAGTCTGCTGATTCTTCTCGTTCTCTTTCTTCTTCCTTCTCTCCCTGCCTTCAAGCCTCAGCCTCCATGTCCAGCTTCCTCATTTTCTAGTTTGTGAATTGGATCTGCTTTATTTTTTTCTCAGAATCTCACAGCAGACCTCGGAAAAGCAGGCTAAAGTAGAAGAGCCAATGCTCCATCAGTTTTCTACTCCTGCCTCCATGCCTTTCTCTTTGATCACTAACGGTAGAGTTTCTGTTGGTGGGCAGTGGGGGTATCTATGGAATTTCCACTGGGAATTGTTAAAAACTCTACAGGGAAAAAAAATGATAAGATGAGGCAGAGTCTTTATAAAACTGCAAGTGGGTTGACCATATCTATTCATGAATAACGTCTCTTTCCAACTAGAAAAACAACTTTTTGGTTTTTAGGCTAATTTATTATAAATAGACATCTATTCTTCCGTTTTCGCCTGCGAATTCAGTTACCCCTTGGGTTTAGAAGATCGTAAAAATAAAATCAGTGATATTTTATTATATTTAATAAATATCATAAAGTAGATAAAAATGTGATTTAATAAAAAAAATTAAAATTGCTTCTCATTAGAAGAGACTGATCGACTGGCAAAGCTCTATTTTAACTGTGCAGCGTTGCCAATGTTCAACCATTTTTGACCTATAAAAATGAGAATTTCTTGTGGTTCAATGTACTAGGCTGACTTTAGGTAAAATTGTGATTTGGGCTAAATATGTCTCCAAGTCCTAGAGCGCCCAGAAGGATCTGATCCCTGGCTCCTATATTGAACCATTAAGAGGCTCAGAGTTGGCATCATTTCTCCTTATGTTGTGACAGCATGCAGCCCGCATGAAGGTGACAATTACAGGGTAACAGCTTAACTTTCACTAGTCTACTGAGTATCTGAATTGCAATGGGAGCATCAAAGCCTTACTTGAAAGATATATACTTCTAACAGCTGTACTTGAAGACATGATTATGAGGATAGAGATGGTATCTCATGGGATTATGAAGCTGTAGTCAACCTGAAGTATTATTATATACAAACCCTTCATTTCAAAAATGGGAAAACTCAAGTCTAGATACACCGTGAGCGTTAGGACCAGACCCACAAATGGGGCCGACAGTGTAGGTTTTCTTGCCACGACACAGCCTTGTACTCCTCACACTCTCTAATTTCTAGTCCTTCCCTCTTTCTCACTTCAACTCACAAACTTTACCTCTATTCGAAAGCAGGCATGGGAGGAAGGAGGAGTAAGGGGGAAATGGAGACATATTTTTCCTAACTCTACAATGAACACTTTCCATTTCAATGGGGTAAACTAAACACAAGCCACAGCCCCCTTCACCAAGCCCAAGCCTTCCAGAAATGCAAAATGAATTTGTACATACCTGTGCTACAAAACCAGAAAGGAACTCTCCGTGGGCCATAAACTGTGAGGAATCCCTGGAAGGTAGAAATTAGGTAAAATAAGACTGAGGATTAAAACAGCAGCCCAACGTGTACCTGGGACAGTCCATTTACAATCCACCAAATTTCATCTCCTCTTCACCCATAGCTGTCTCAGTCCTTGAAGCCTTCCTTGCCTTAAAGTTCTCTTTACTGGATTGACGTACACCGGTTTTTATCAACCTTCTTTTCATTATTACTGCCTAAGGAAACTTTGAAGGCATTGTTTTCCCTAATCACTCCCCCAGTGAAATTTGATAGCACGGATGTCCTATGTATCTGTTTATGTGCTGTATGTACATCCACGCTTTACATATAAAAAGAGAAGTTTTGGCCCCCCTAGAACCCATTTTTGCCCCCTTAGGGGTGATGTTGCCCCTCTTGAGAATGCTTGTCTTATACCCCAAGGATAATATAGCTTCTCCTAGAAGATGCTCTGAGAGGGGAGGTTTTCTGGCTCTTCTCAAGTCATACCATGGAAGTGACCAATATTTCTGCACCCCGAGATTGTCAACTCTGGGCGAATCGTTATGATACCTGTGAACAGAATCTTTTCCCTTAAATAGCTTAGGGGAAAAATTTGTGGGGGCAAAAATCCAAGCACCAAAACATAGTTTAGAAACTTTTTTTTTTTTTTGGAGACAGTCTTCCTCTGTTGCCCGGGCTAGAGTGCTGTGGCGTCAGCCTAGCTCACAGCAACCTCAAAATCCTGGGCTCAAGCAATCCTCCTGCTTCAGCCTCCTGAGTAGCTGGGACTACAGGCCTGCGCCACCATGCCCGGCTAATTTTTTCCATTTTTGGTAGAGACGGGGTCTTGCTCTTGCTGAGGCTGGTCTTCAACTCCTGACCTCGAGCAATCCTCCTGCCTTGGCCTTCTAGAGTGCTAGGATTACAGGCGTGAGCCACCGTGCCCGGCCTTTTCCTTCTCGTGTCTCCGGGACATGCTTAGCAGAGATGACTACTTATAGATAATCCATAGAATGTAGCTATTCAGCATATAAAAAACTCAATGTGGTGAGTCTAAGATGGCCCCAGTGATATCTTTCCTCTTGGTATTCACGACCTTGTGTAATCCCTTCCTTCTCCTTGTGTGCGGGCCAGATTTACCGACTCATTTCTAACACACGGTTTGGTAGAACTGATGCGATGTCACTTACAAAGTTAGGTTATAAAAAGACTGCGGCATCCTCTCCCTCCCCCTCCCCCTTCCCCTCCCCCTCTCTGTCTCTTAAATCACACTCATGAATGAGCTTTGAAAGAGAACCTTCTGCCTCAGTCATGCCTCGCGTGACCACCCCCTGGCCGATATCTTGATTCCAGCCTCATGAGAGACCCTGAGCCAGAATCACCCAAACTAAGTTGCCTTCAGATCCCTGACCACCCAAAAACGTGAGATGGTATATACATGTAGCTTTAAGCCCCTAAGATTTGGGACAATTTGTTATGAGCAATAGATATCCAATACATTCAGATTAATTTCCGTGTTTTCTTTTTTTCCTTCCTCCAAGATCATTCATCATCATTTGTTGGCTAGTCTATCTGTTCTGTATTAGTCAGATGTCTATTTCTTTTAGACAGACATTGGCAGTAAGACTAAATGCTTTACCAAGCCAAAAATAAATACCAGCACATTAAATCAGCATTTAGTTTCCAGTGCAGTTGGTATAAGAAGAGTGATGAATTTGGAACAAAATGTGACTGATTCAAATAGAAGTAACCATACTTGGTTGTCCTTTTTTCTTTTTTTTTTTTTAGTTATTTTTTAAAAATTTTTGACTATATAAAAAGACTTCATGAATTCTACTCCCAACAATTCAAAATTTATAATTATTTGGTAGAGTCTGGGGAGTTCATTACCTTTACATTAGCTAAGAAAAATACAGCATAAAAAAGATTGTAAGGAAAATGTTCACCAGTTTATAAGAACAATATTTTTCCCCCAAAACTGTAGTAGCTCTTGATCTATAAGTAAATGGAAAACTATATTCAAATAGCTCTCATCCGTTCATCAAACTAGGCCCAATGAGTCCTACACATGGTTCTATTTTTGCCCAGTTCATATCATTTTATACTTTCCACACTGGAGTTTGATTGATTGATTCATCCATCAAATATCAAATAGATAATGACTTTCTTTTTTTTTTTAACTCGCATTTTAATTAAGATATTTTATTAACTCCAAATTGTCTCTCCCTTCAGTAACTCTAAATTAGTGAGTTCTTTCTTTTTTTTTTTCTTTTTTTTTTTTGTGTTAAATTTTTTTTTTTTTATTTCAGCATATTATGGGGGTAAAAATATTACGGTTATGTATATTGCCCATGCCCCCCTCCCCCCTTGAGGCAGAGCCTCAAGCATGACCATCCCCCAAACGTTGCACATCTTAGTGAGTTCTTTCTTTGAGACCATTGTTAATATTAAATATTTTTCTTATCTTGGGCCTGGTGACATTGGACTGGTTTGATTGATTTGTGTGTAGAATCTATTTCCTTTTTAAAATGGCCAGTCAGTAGTTGACCTCATCCTGTTCACTAAAGGAGTTGACTATCTGTAGTTGGTGGGCAAACAGCTGATGGCCTCTTTTTTAGGGGAGTAAAATTGCAAATAAGGGTGATAAAGCTGTTCTCTAAAAGAGTCACTCTGTTGGCACATCTTGTGCCTCCTTACACCAGAGGAGGGGAAAACAAGCTCATTCATAAGGGGATGAATACAAGGTCAAAGACTAGCTCAAGAGAGTCAGATGCTAATCTTCTTTCTCCAGTGGGGAATGCTTATTTCATATTTGCTTATGAATGTCACAGCATATATTCCTAAAACATCATTCCTGGAGGAAGACAAGCTGTACTTCTGGCGGAATCATATTACCTGATCGCCTTCATTCAGTGTAAATTTCAGATAGACGAGCAGAAAACCAAGCCTTAGAACACACCTGTGAGACCCTTTGAATAGCGCTTTGTGGATGGCTTGCCCTTTATCTCTCTCCCCAATGATGCTATCACAGCCTAACTGGCGCTAACACAACTGTTCACAGCTGCACACAAGATGTTAGCAAGAGCACAATGTCAACCATTTGTCCTCGTGCGGCGCAGCTTAATTCATTTCCTCTGAGCGTGGAGTCTGACACTGTGTTCTAGCAAGAATCCAATCAGCAAATCTAAAAGACATTCAGAGGTCATATGTAAGGGATGAGATGAGATTCTGCGTCTGACTCTTCTCTTGGCTATCCACCCCTGCCCCTTGAAGCCTAGCGAGTTGAGAACTCATCTTGATGGTGAGTTCGTTTTTAATAGACCCTGAGCAGGAAGTGAACTGAGGTGGAACAAATGTTCTCATTATTCGGGGGAGAACCATAGCCACACTTCAATTCTCAGCTGAATCAACGGATGACAGAATGTTCTTCGCAAGCCAATTCAATGCAATATGATGAAAAAATTAAAAAAAAAAAAAAGAAAGAAAGGAAAAAAAAAATTTACTGAGTAACTACTGCCCACCAAGCAAATGAGCAGGGCCAAAAAAAGGCAATAAAAGGGTTTCATTTTTATCAGAATGTAAGTTTCATGTCTTGCTCCTAAGTGCCTTTAAAATGCCTGGCACAGTTCAGATGTTCAATAAATGCTGAATAAATGAATAAATAATGCACTCAGTAAATCAGTCTCATAAGCCAACCCAGGATAGACTGGTAGCAGCTGCCCAGAGGACTGTACCAAGAAAGATCCCGAGGCTATATTTAAGTTCAGTGGGATTGTGACTTCATTGATTAGCAGTGTCTGTCAAGCGCAGGAGAGAAGTGAAATCAACTTTGTCATATACGTCTTTCTTGGACTAAACATAAGCGATACAGCTACTCTTACTGGCCCTCTCACTCTGACTTTCAAAAAAATAAAAATAAAAATCCCTTCTTTCCTCCCGATTTCTGGAACAAGCTAGGCGGCTGCCAGGGTCTAATCAGAAATGAAAATCTTGTGCTCAAACGGTCCCCATCTCTTCCAAATCTATCTTCTTCCCCCACTCAGGAGAGAGGAGCTAATAGATTCTGGTCTGAGTGAATCAAACAGACTGCTCAAGGAAATTCCATTTGACTACCAATGTGCAAAATGAAAGATCAAGCAAAGTTCCAAAAGCCGAGAGGTATAGAGTTTACATCTTCTTGATTTAGTTTGCATACACAAGATCCATCTAATCCTTAGTGGGTGGGAATATCGCTGAATAATAAATATGCTTGATTCATATGGTTTTTCTGCCTCTCGTGTGAAAATGCACATACACTTTTTCTTTCCTTGATTTCACACTCGAAGTTTTTTTTTTTTAATTGTCCACTGCAGCTTGTTAAATACAAAAACATTAAAAGAAAAAAAATGTAAATCTCCCTCTCAATTAACTAGGTTGCCCTGTTACAATCCTCTATATCAAAGTTAGAGGACCAAGTTTTGGCATTACTCCCTGGCAGAAAATGATGCAAAACATATACTTTAGATGTTATCATGAAGTTTATAAAAGGACCCATCCAAACTGACCTAGGAGCTCTATGGGAGGGCCTGTTGTGCCAGTAATTTGGCAAAAAAGTTTTACTAACAGCCAACCTCTGGTTACAGAAGCCATGCCAATTTGCTGATCTTGGGGCAATTAGATCCAAAGATTTGGTAACAAAACACAGCCAACTTTTTTCTTTATACCATTCATTTGGTTGGAATTTGTGGTAACAAGTACGTGTTACTCTATCAATGGGAAAAAATAATTCATATGGATAAAAGTAAAATACATATGGAGATATGTTTTTTTAAAAAGGCAGGGCTTCTGAAATGGCATCTTTCTTTAAGGTTAGAACAAAATGAACCAAAATATTCAAAAGTGGATGTCTTCGAGTGGAATTGCAAGTAATTTTATTCTTCTTTAAAACTAAGCAAGCAAAATGGGAGAAAAGATATGTTAGAAGATGAAAGTAAGAAGAATGACGATGATAACCAAGTCGTATAACAAGTTCTTCCTATAAAATTAATGTAAGTGACACAATATTCGATTTGATAAGATTGTCCTTTTTCCTAGTTCTTTTTCCGGATGTATTTGTTAAGTAAATAAAGATGGGGAAAAATCAGCTTCGTATATATTTAAATTAAGAAGCTTATATTTTGGGGGATTTTTGACTGAAACAAAAGGCAGAGAATCGTATCATGGAACAGAGATGATACTGGGGAATATAAACAGGAGCAAATCAAATTTGGTCCTCTGAATATGTACTTTTGAAAATTGGACAACCAAATGAATATACAACAAATATACAATTGATTCTCTGGTACACTAAGAAAAATGTTACATAATTCATTAGATACGGTAGCAGACGTCAGAAATGTATTAAAATTTATTCTAAAGTTGCCAATGTTTTCAGTTACATTTAAAAAAATATTACATGTAAGCATTGTTGCTCATAGCCCAAACCAATGGAAGCATAGAATCTCTTAGCTTCAAACGAGAGACAATGAAGAAAAGGAACCTACAGAAAAATGTCAGACTAGAAAAAGACTAAATTTTTCACAAAGCATCAATCTCAAGACCTAATTAGTGCCCCCTTGAAAACTAATTTTTTCAATTAGAGATCTGATTCAGTGCCAGAGGCATGAGAATGAATTTGCAAAATGTGCTTCCACCCACCTTTTTTGCTTGAGGGTTCCAGTAACAAGGAAATGTACCAAGAAAATAAAAATCCGTGACAGGTGAGCGAATCCTTGACAGGCCAATGAAGATGAAAAGAAAGTAATCTGTGTTCCAAAACGTATGGAGGGAGTTTTAAAGACCTCAGCAGACAATGGGTAAAAGGAGAAAAAACCCTATCTGATGTGTACTTAACTCCAAGCTATTCAGAATGGGCCTATTCAGAACTTCTAGGTATTGGTTTGGCTCCAGGATTATCATCAGGGAAGATTAAATACTGTTGTTGACAGGGTGGGATTGTACATTGGACTCTTGCTTTGGGTCCTCTCTGAGTTTTCCCTACTATTAGAGAAGGTAGACAGGTTTCTCCTTCTTTAGGGGTTTGGCTTGTAGGGCAGAAAACAGAATTTGCCTCCTAAGAATTCCTGCTACCCAGCTTTTGTTTTCAAAAGTCTGTTTCTGGATCTGGCCACTGATATTTTTTGGTCTCTGTTACTCAGAACTGAACCTAATTCTTACTGAGGTTGAAACTGCTACCAATCTGAATGAATGGTAGTTCGAAGTAAATTTAATTTGATTTTAGAGAAATGGTGTTGCATTATTTCTGCACACCAGAGTTTGGGAGATAATACCTATTCTTGTTCTACTAAATTCAGAAGAAGGTATAATGATCTTGGAGTTGACCTTCATCCTTCTAAAATTTTAGTATGCATAAGAATTACCTGAAGAGCTTGTTAAAATACCGATTGCTGGGCCCTAGCCTAGAATTTCTAAGACAGCAAGTCAGGGTGGTGATGAGAATTACATTTCTAACACGCTCCTGCTACGAGTCCATGAACACACTTTTGAGAACCATTTGTTTAGACCCATTCTCACCTATCTAAGATAAAGGACAATTTTTCTTGTATTCCGTTTTAATTTTCCATCTGTCCTGGACCAATGCTTTTGTAAAATATAATAAATCACTAGCAAAATGAAATAATGCAAAGGTAATATGAACACAAGCCCCATTTTAAAAATTATTATTTGGATTCAGTAGACATAAAATTACTCTGTGTATTGCTATAGAAGTTTCCAGAAGCTGACTCTCAATGTCCATTCATACGTCATCAGGGACTGGTTTCAGTCCCTGATGGAAAATGAGACCCGAAGCCATGGCCCACCATAACACTCCCAGCCCGATTAAGAAGCATTGGTTTAGAGGCCCTTGTGATTCTTCCTGTCATAGAAATTTCTGCAATAGGACCCAAAGACCCCAAGCCTAGGCCAAAATCCCCTATCCTGATAGTAACAGTCAGCAGTCTTTTTTTCCTGGCCACACCGATCTAAAGGTGAGGATAGTGATTTGTTTTAGGGCTGGCTTAATGGTATGAAAAGCTCCCTAGCACTGTTCAAAGCACAGCCTCCCAGAGCAGCCTCCACTGACAAACTTTAAAAGGAAGAAGTTAGCGAACAAGCAACTGTTGTCAGATCCGCCTTCCCTACTATGGGATCTTCCTCTCTTTTAAAACACTATTGATCAATAACAGGCAATGTGTTTTGACCACTGACTGCGTGCCAGCAGCAATGATAAATAGTTTATAATTAAATACATGTGTGTGCTTTACGTGTGTTTTCTCATTTAATTTCTCGACCACTTCGTGAGAGAAGGTGATCATCATCCTCGTTTACAGAGGAGAAAAAATGAGACCCAGGAAAGTGAAATGACTCGCACGAGATCCAGCAGCGGGAAATGGGCACTCAGACCCAGGTCCAGAAGGCACAGGAAGACCCAGGCTTAACTCAGGACTCTGCCCCTCACCAGCTAAGGGTCCAGGAGAAGTC
The DNA here is from genome assembly GCA_963574435.1 of Cheirogaleus major. Taxonomy (NCBI): domain Eukaryota; kingdom Metazoa; phylum Chordata; class Mammalia; order Primates; family Cheirogaleidae; genus Cheirogaleus; species Cheirogaleus major. Next base: position 10,399 of record CAUYPO010075218.1, on the reverse strand, counting down.
ATTTTCCTCTTGTGGCATCATTGTGTTCTCATCCACAATTTTCTTCAAGAAATTATGTTCCCCGAGGGGTTACAAGACATTTGATAACAAATGGGTTCTGTGGGCAAATAAATTCAGGAAAGGCTGAATGGAATATCACCTTCTTTGAGATTCGCGTTGGTTGCACATTAAAGGCTCTTCATGGGGCTCAGAACACGATGTCCCAAATGATGGCACCTGAGTGTTTTAAGCTGAAGGAAATTGAAAACAGTGCAGGAGCAGGAAGGTCTCTCTGATCTTCTCCCGCAAATGCCCTCCTGAAGCAGGCCCTAAAAACTAGAATTCTCCTTGCTCCTTCCTCCCTGAAGCAGGCCATAAAACCTTGGGCCTTCTTCCTCCCTTCTCCCCTGAAGACCCTCATGTGACAGGTGTCTGCCCCATGCCCTGAGGGAAGGAGAGTCATACTAGGATGCCAAGAGGAATCTAAACAAAGAGGCCTTGCTAAGCTCCCCCCGGTTTATTATCATTAAATCATAACCTTTTGCCTTCCGATCATACTTTTGCATAAATACCCATAAAAATACAGTGTTCCCCTGTTTGGGGCTTCATTTCTGAATCCGTAAAATTCATATTAAATGATGCTGTATTTCTATTACCACCAACATACTAATACATCTATAAATGTATTTATATGAAATATATTTATATTAACAAATTTGCTTTGCTCTTTTTCATCTGTCTCTTGTTACAGGGGTCTCAGCCGTGAACCTGGCCATGAGTGAGGAAAAGATCTACTTTTTCTCTCCTACTCTGAAATACCCCATGGTAAAAAGTCAAAGTGGTTTTGACTTTATTTAACCTAGCATTTCCCAAAAGTCATTGATCAGAGAAACTCTTTTTCATACTTAATATCTTACTGAATATCTTAAATAACAGTGGATATTCGTGGAACACATTTCTGGAAGCAATCCCATAAGAATTCCAAAATTCTGTGAGTTCATAACTGGCGCTCCTGGTCATATAGAATAGGAAAAAAAAAAAAATCCAACCTCAAAATAATAACAAAAACAATAATAATAATAGCTAAATCTTACGCTAAGTGCTATCATGAACTATGTGCTAAACTAGACACCCAGACACTATTCTAAATGCTTTCCATATACTAACTCATCTACTCCTTATAACCACCCTATTATAGTAATTATAAACATTATTATCCTCATTTTACAACTAAGAAACTAAAGACAGGCCCTGCAAAGAGGAATTATACGTCTTTCAAACTGGTCCTTTCACTGAGACTCTTCCTGCATGCCCCAAGGAGAGTGTCAAGAATGAAACAGAAGTGAGTCCATTGATACTTTGTTGCCTCTCCTGCTTTATTTGCATACCAAAAGCACTCTACACGTGACTGTCATCTGTGCTGTTTAAAGTTTCTGACTCTCTTTCACTCCCCCTCTGTTTAGCCTGGCTCCTAGTCGTTACCCTCTTGATCCAGTTACAGACAAAAGCAGCCTTCAAATTAGGCCTATTAAGATTTGTTTTTAATGAGGAGATAATTCCTCTAACGACACAAGCCAGATTCGCCCGGGTATGATTACAAAATCAGGCCATCTCGCGTAGAAAAGCAAAGCAAAGCAGATTTTTTTGCCTTGTCTCCGGATGATTTCAGCCAGCCTTAATTAACTTGATGCCTCTTAAAAGCACAAAGCAAAGATGATATTTGGGACTTCTTCTGGGTAATGAAGCAATTACATGGCTCGGCTCTGCTAGGACGGCGGGAGAGTTTCTATTTCAGGGATTTGAACTTCTTAGAAGGCAAATGCTCAGATTCATAATATTAGAAATCACAGGGGGAAAGATAAACGCATTCTTTCGACCAGTGTGAGCTGTCTTGCTTTGATTGAATCCACTCGCCAGCCCTCCTTGTTTTTCAGGAAGAAATGCCCCGTGCGACTGAATAAAAATGATCTGATCATTAGCCCCACGCTTTTGGTATCTCTCTGCATGCTCTTTATTTTCATTTTAGTTATAATAAATCATGTAAAAATAATCTTCTGCATGCGCACCTTCTAGAATGTTCTTCCCCAAAATCATTTTTAGATATATTGACATCCTCTGCATATTCAGTTTGAAAGCCTTGGCTTAAGACATCTTTATCTGCACCTTAATAAATATTTAATCAGCTCTTTCTATTTAAAATCTACCTAAACCGTCCATTTTTACAAAACATGTAATAGCAAGGAGAATTCATTTGAGCCAACACAGATTCAGTATTCCCGAGTATTTCTCTAAAAAGCCTCTTTCATCCCTCATTGTAGCAGCACAATGAAGACATGTGATAAGCCTCCTTAAGGATTTAAAGTTGTTAAGCAACTTCAACTTGTTTTAAAGTTGTCTATGCAAAACTGGATTGAATGTGAATGTCAAGGAATAGCTCTTAACCACAGGCAGGGCATGTAAAAGAATCTTTTAGCAAGAACGACAGTCGGAACACACACATGACTCTACACGTACCAGTGGAACTGGACACAGCAGCCAGACGATGTATTTGTTCTGTATCAACATGGCAGAAACCATCATGTAGCATTTGGGGAGCTGAATGCATGAATCACCCCCAAATGCCCGAAACAGAAGGTCAAGTCTAACTTGCCCGTGGACACACAGCCACACACACGGGACTCAGCACGGTCACTTCTAGAAAGCAAGTGTCCAATAAGTGTGTTCCACTTTCAGTTCTGTAAATATCACATTTTTTTTTTCCTGATACAGCCCTTTTTGCACGCCGTTCTGGATTTCTAGAACTCTCTTTACCCAGACATTCCTAGGGCTCACTTTTTCACTTTCCCTTTTTTCACCCCAAATAAATCAGGGCAGCTTCCCCTGAGCACAGTTTCTGAAGCAAATCTACCCAAACCCTGATATTCTCCACCTCCTCTCCTTGTTTATCTTCAGACATAACACTTATATGATTTATTCTTGTATTCTTTTTAAGACCGTACTCCTTATTACAGTGTATGATCTTTGAGGGCGCAGAAAAAAAAAATCCATCTTGTCCACTGCTGTATCTCCTATCTATGGAGAATGTGATAAAATAGACATTTTATGTTTTATTTGCTTGGAAGAATGTATTTTCTTGCTCATATCTCATTGGCCATTTTGATTTTCATTTCCTAGTAAAAATTGCCCTCCCTGGCGGCCAAAGTTGAGTTTTATTTGGATCCCAGTCCCATCCTTTAATAAATCCCTTCGCCTTCCTTCCCTCATATATTTTGAGTGTGATTTTACTCAATGCATGTTGTAGGTAAAGAGGTTGGAAAACTCTATCCTTGGAGACTTCACTTAATATTTCTCCCAGATGAACTTACTGCCTCACAAAGGGACTCTTTGTCTTTTGAATTTAACCGGCTCTTTGTCTAGGCTGGTATCCAGCACCACAGGAGTAAAATGTCTATGCTCTCTATTTAATCAACATTTTATTCTTGGCTTGTATTTCAATGGCGGGGGGCTGGGAAGAGAGATGAAACAGCAATTCAAATGTCACTGCAGATATATTTTTTGGTCGCTTTTTAATTCCTGGTCTATGTTATGTGAATCCCAATAATTTAAAATTTATTTGCAATCTGTACAAATCCCTTGGAGAAATGTGCTATTCATTTGCTAAAAGACACAACAGCTGTGTTACCCTGACACCAAAACCAAGATTGTCCCTCCCACAACTAAAGAGGTCATTTTATTACATTCAGCTCTTTTTTTTTTTTTTACTAAGTCAAAATTGTGAGACTCTATTGTTCGTAGACAAGTGGTTCCCAAAGTGCATTTTATGGAACACTAATGTATAGCAATATTTTGGTAAAAATGGTTTCAATGGGGCAAAGAGTTTGAAAAACCAAGTATTAGCATCTTAATAGCTTTGAAAAGACCTATTAGAAAATCAACTCACTTAATTTGGTTTAACTTTTGGCAGTTCCTCAATTGATTTAACTGTAGAAATGGCTCCCAAATGGTGGTTCCCCAAACTACTAGAGAACTTGTTAGGAATACAAATTATTGGGCACCACCCCAGATTTACAGAATCCAAAACCCTAGAGGGGAGGGGAGAAGAGGGTCAGCAATCTGTGTTCCACAAGCCCTCCAAGTGACTTTGGTGTATGCTGAAGTTTGACAACCACCACTTTCTGCCGCTAGCAAGCGTCTGTCCTTGGGCAAGTCATGTCACCTCTCTGAAATGCAACTGCCTCATCTGCAAAATTAGTAAGAATTGGATTAAGTCCACCCTAAGCTGCCTCCTGGTTCACTCCAGACTGTGGTGGAGTGCCTTCTCCTCCGTGAGAAATAACGCCTTTCAGTTGGCCTTGAACGGAGTATTAAATCAAGTTCAGGTCAGCCTTAAGTTCAAGGAAGTGTTTTTGCTATTTCTGAAAAAATAGGGAAAGAAACGGAGGAAAGCATGGCAAGTTGCCACTGTTAAAACGAATATCTCTAAATGGAAATTTAGCATTTTCCCCCTGCTAAAACACATCTGCAACCAAAGAGAATTTGAAAAATAGTAAAATGGAGTAAAATTTCTGCAGAAAACGAACGAATCAAAACTAACATCTGTTGAACTCTTCTTTCAGAAAAAAAAAAGTCAGGCCAACACCATATTATAAACCATGGTCAGTATTCATTCATTTCCTTTGTCATCCCACTTCCAAAAACAAGGAAAATAACGAATTTTTGAAAAACAACATAAAAACAATTTGCATTGACTTCATTGTAACAGAATGTAAACCAAAACACATCTTTGAAGTTCCCTGCACAGATGGCTTGTCCCAGCTCTCCCATGGTAAACGCTAAGCAAAAAAGTGACTGCACCACAGGAAGCTGAGGAGACCACAAATATCTAACACCACGGAGATGGCCCAGAACTGCCACCGATGAGCATCAAACACGTTAAACCAATGCATCTATCTGAAGAAGTCCATTTCTGGGTCCTCTGAGGAAAGTCCTTTTCATTCGAACTTGTCAGTAGGTTCTTAAAGTATCAGCAATAGGACTTGCTCTCCTGAGCTCATGTTTTTAGTGGGAGAGAGAGATTTGGGCTGTTTTCTTGATGTCTACCACCTGGTTCCTACGGTGACTTCTAGCAGGCATTTGTAAGGCTTCCTGAGATCTGAAGTCATGTTGGGCCAACTTTTTTGACCTCAATACATAGTTAGGAATACATTTTACATTGTTATCCAGTACAAATGCACATACGAGTACACAAACTCACACAATAATCTACAGAAGAGCTTCATGAACCAAGATCCTTTCTTTATTTGCAATGTGCTCTAATGTTTTCTTCACTCTTTTATTCTTCCTTTTTCTTTTTTAAATGCTGGCCATGACCCATTACATTGATTGGCCCAAAGCTAAATCTCACGTCTGTGCAAGCAAGCCACTCTCTACCATGTCTTTGGAATGATGTTTTCAATGTGCAAAATGAATCATGTCTTCCTTCTACTTAAAACTCTTCAAGGGTTCTTCATTGTCCTTAGGATGAATGCCTTAAGGCTCTTTGGTACAAAGTTACCACTCAACTTCTCCAGCTTTAACTCTTGATAGAAACTCCATCTCTGCCTTCCTCTTTCCTGTAAAACACACACACACACACACACACACACACACACACACACACACACACACACACACACAGTTCCCCAAAGCACCAACACCAGTTCCTGCTGCCCAGATCACTGTTACTCCTTTGCTCTCTCATTGTCTTGTTTTTGTAAGACCATCATCCCTCAGGCTGAGAATCCTGCCCCTCCAAACTGGGTCCATGTCTTGGGTCTCTTTACAACAATAATACAAGCTACATAAACACATACAAAAAAAAGTGCGCCGACTGTGAAGAACTGCCTAAATCTTGAATGGTCGGATTTATCTCAGAGCATCATAGAATTTTTAAGCAAAAAGGAGCCACAAAAACGAAGAGAAGTAGTTGCCAACTTATGTTTCTTGTATGTCAGGGATCAAAGAAGGTCAGTATGAGTGTCTGAGTACTGTAGTTCAATATTCTAGAAAGTCCGGGGGGAAAGTATTCACTTAAATAGGATAAGACTAAACAAGCAAATAAAAACATCAAGTTTTTTATATGACTTTGACTGGAAAAAAAGGAAGATCATTGATTATTGGTATTTGCTTTTCTAAAAAAAAACACTATCAGATCATGAGGAAACTAATTTTTTTAAATTCTTGGTGATTTAAAAAAAAAATTTTGAGAGCCGCTGATTTAGCCCAATGCCTTAAATTTTACAAATCTGTAAACCGAGCTACAGAGAGCCCGGCCAGTTTATAAAGCCACAACTAGGATGCCTTATCACAGCTTCAAACTCAGAACTTCCCTCCAAAGGCACAGATAGTTAATTCATCCCATCAACGCATTCCGAAAGTTATGCGTGTTCCAGAATCTCTGTCTACGGACAAGTGTAACAATCCAGCAAACCTCATTCAAGATCTTTTGTATTCAGGACTGAGCTGGACTCCTCATTATTGGAAAGAAGAGTCCTATAGAATCCTCGACTTTAGGTGCTTAGATTTAATAGTGACCACATTCATTCTCTTGTTTAACCCATAAAACAACACTATGGGGTAAATGCCACATTATTCCCATATTGTAGAGGTCTTGGGGGAAAAGTCCAGAGGAAAAGTTATAATATCTTCTTGGCTTTTGTGTGTGTTTGCATATTTCCGTAATAAAAATGGTAACCTGCAAAGCAGTGATTCTGAGCCTGATGTCCTTGTGGCTGGCATATATCACACAGGTACTTTGAGAATTCAGAGAAAGAAAAGATTAATTCTGGCCGGGAGATCTGTGTAAGGCTTCTTAGATAATCTGGGACTTGAAGCATGCAATGAATTTCAACAAAAAGACTATCGAAGGTGGAGGGAAGCAAGGGGCAGAAGAGGAAAAGTAAGAAGAAAATTTCAGACCTAGTAGTAAAAGGTAAGGTCAGATTACAGAGGCCTTGCAAACCATTCCAGGAAGCCAGCAATTCCCCAAGGGGGTTCCACAAAGCAGTCTCTGCAGGATGTTAACGTGAGTTAAGCAAAGCGTTATACAGCCGGAGACATTTGGAAAATACTGGATGAAAGAGGTTCAGCAGGGTCTTTGCTGCAAGATTGCTCAGAGCCTTGAATAGCCTAGCATGCATTATGAACATCCAAGAAGGGGATAAAATTCACAGCCTTTCCCAGATTTATTTCATAAAAGAATATCCATTTTATTATGAATTTGTTTCTTTCTTAAAAAGCAGCTAACAGACTGGTGTTCCCTAGACTATACTTTGAGAAACAGTTCTACTGGGGAATCTAAACATTTTTGTGGTGAGATATATCAACAGCAGAGTTGGGCCTTAAGGAAATGGACCTGGCCATAGTGAGAAAGGCGTCCTAAGAGAGAGGAGAGAATGGAGACAAGGAAACCAGATGCAAGGTCTTTATAAAAGTCTTGGGTGGAGGGGTTAATGATTACCTGAAAAGGAGTCCTAAAAATGGGAGGAAAAATTCACAAATCGACGTATAGTGTAAAAACAAATACATTTGGGAAACAACTGAGGAATACTGGACACAGATTGAGTTTTAGATGGTATTAAGGACTTGGGGTTAATTTTGTATGTTACTGTTGTGGTTATTGTTTATTTTTAAAAAATCTTTACATGTTAGATACACACTGAAGTATTTATGGGTGAAATGATATACTTTAAAAGAATGCAGTTTTTTAAAAGGGTTATATGAAACAATAATGGCAAGATGTTGATATGGTTGATGAGTTATGTTCTTTTCTCGGCTTTTGTGCATGTTTGTATATTTCCATAATAAAATAATTGAAAATAAAAATCATTGTGAGAGGCATTCGGAAGGAATATTCTTCACTGTTTTGGGTTGGGTTCCTTGGGGGAAATTGGTGGAGATTTGCATGGGGGAGGAAAAGCAGTCTTTTGAGATTAAACCCAATGGGAGGCTGCAGGAAGCAGAAGTGGGCAGGAGATGCTGAAATGGGATGCAGCCACAGCAAAGACCTCAGTTGTTCCCAAGGGGAGCTCTGTGGCTGGGATGGTCCCCCAGGTCACCTGACGTCAGGGGACCAGGTCTTTGTGCACCTTTCCTTGCCCTCCAGCCCACATGCACATGCTGACCAGTCACTGGATTGTGAGATGTCCCTAGAGAGTGGCATCGCCTGGGATTTGGCTGAGGACAATTTCCAGAGAGGGACCCCAGCAGCCAAGACTCTGAACTTCCAGCAATCGGGGTGACAAGAGCCCCAGTCCTGGAGGGGGGTTCTGAGCAGCATACCATGCCTCCTTCACTCTCACCCTGTCTTCATCCTTAAACACTTACAACGATGACATTTTTCTCCCATGTCGCATGCAGCTGATGACTGGGCTTGTGCGTCGTGTTTTTGGCTATTATAAAAGAGTGGCATATTTGCATAAAGAAGGCATGTGTTGACAAGAAATAGATCTATTGCTCTAAATTCATCTTGCAAGTGGTTTTCATTGGAAATAGCAGGAAACTAATGTCCTTTTAAAACTTTATTAAAATCATCTGGATATACTCAATCGAATAAAAGCACAGTACACGGCTGCTGGACTTCCTGTAACTTTAGCTATGGAGCAAAAAGAGGCTGAAGTGATATCCTACATTTGAAATTGTGTACTAAGATATGGTATTGGCCTAAGGAAATATGTCCTTTACGAAGCAGATTCACAAATAGCATCCCTGCTCTGTTTTCTGGTGGCGCGACTTTCTGTGTCTTTTGGCATTTTGCTGCGCTTGACCTCTTCATTCTCTGTGTGTTCATATACATAAATGACATTTTGTTGGGGTTGCTGCCTCGTCTTGTTCAGTCCAAGACATTTCACCTCTCCACGCAAAAAAAAAAAGGTCAATTATGAAGTGAATCTTTACAAAGAGCTCTATCATCCCGAGCTTCAGAATCATTTCAATTTTCTCTTCCAAATAAAAAGAGGTCAAACTATTGCTCTTTGCTGACGATATGATCTCATATCTAGAAAACCCCTAAGGTTCTGCCATGAGACTATAGGAATTGATAAACAAATTCAGCAAAGTCTCAGGTTACAAAATCGATGTACAGAAATCAGTAGCATCCCCATACGCCAACAACAGTCAAACTGAGAACCAAATCAAAGACTCAATACCCTTCACAATAGCAACAAAGAAAGTAAAATACCTAGGTATACCTTTAACTAAGGAGGTAAAAGACCTCTAAAGGGGAACTATGAAACACTGAGGAAGGAAATAGCAGAGGACGTAAACAGGTGGAAAACCATACCATCTCATGGGTCAGTAGAATCAACATTGTTAAAATGTCGATAGTACCCAAAGTGATCTATCAACAGATTCAATCCAATCCCTTTGAAATACCAACATCATCTTTTACAGATATAGAAAAACTAATTCTATGCTTCGTAGGAACCAGAGAAGACCCAGTATAGCAAAAGCAATCTTACGCAAAAAGAACAAATTGGGAGATATCACATTACCAGACTTCAAGCTGTACTATAAGACTATAGTAACTAACACAGCCTTGTACTGGCACAAGAACAGAGTCATAAACCAATGGAACAGAACTGAGAACCCAGATATAAAATCATCCTCATACAGTCATCTAATCTTTGACAAAGCAAACAAAAACATACACTAGGGAAAAGAATCCTTATTCAACAAATGGTGCTGGGAAAACTGAATAGGCACACAAAGAAGACTGAAACAGGATCCGCACCTCTCGCAAAAATCAACTCAAAGGAGATAACAGACTCAAAACTAAGGCGTGAAACTATAAGAATTCCAGAAGAAAATGTTGGAAAAGCTCTTATAGACATCAGCCTAGGCAAAGAATTTATGAGGAAGATATCAAAGGCAATCACGGCAACAACAAAAATAAATAAATGAGACCTGATCAAATTAAAAAGCTTCTGCACAGCCAAGGCAACTATCATGAGAGTAAACAATCTACAGAATGCAAGAAAAATATTCACATATTATAAATCCGGTAAAGGGCTGATAACTGGAATCTCAGGAAAATCATCAAGAAAACATCAAACAACCCTATCAAAAAGTGGGCAAAGGACATGAACGGAAAGTTCTCAAAAGAAGATAAACTAATAGCTAACAAATAAATGAAAAAATGATCAACATCTCTAATCATCAGGGAAATGCAAATCAAAACCACAATGAGATATCACTTATATCCAGTGAGAATAGGCTTTATCAAAAAGTCCCAATACAGGGGGGTGGAGCAAGATGGCGGACGAGAAACACCGCCACACAGAGTGTCTCTGCAGAAAAGAAAGCTTCTACAAGATATTAGAAAAAAGAAGCAAGCGTCTACCATACATCGGACGGGGGTCGGAAGGAGGGATACCGGAGACTA
>CAUYPO010075215.1:0-43103 GCA_963574435.1 Cheirogaleus major | reverse complement strand
CCCATAAGATAGCTGGTTAGCCAGAGACGGGTAAGATCCCTCACGGGAGGGACAACCTAAGACAGGCACAGCCGCTGGGGGGCCAGCAAAGAGGAACTGGGGGATAGAAACTACCCCCCCACCTCCCTGTGGCTGCCTTGTTCCCTGTACATATCTCGGGCATTCTGACCCAGGGACGGTCCCCAACAGGGGTGGGACAGGAGTCTTGGGTAACAATGACTGTAAGAGTTCCATTGACAGTGCTAACAGTGGGCACACACTCAGTCTTGCTCTGTGCCAGGTGCTACTCTCAGTAACTGATGAGTCGTCTCCTTTTGCCCTCATATAATCCTGCAACGACGGGAAGCCATCACCCTGATGACACAGGAGCAAAGGGAGGCACAGAGAGCTTAAGTCACTTGCCCACAAGTGGATGGGGGCAGTCTAGTCCTGGTCACTCCAGCCTCTGCTCCAGCCTGCCCAGCTGCACTACTTTGACCACTAGATCCATCAAATGTGTGCACAGGCAAGGGATGTGTGGTATGTTCTCCCCAGGGCCCACAACTATCCTGCCTGGTGGGCGATGGCCCCCTTTTATGAATGTGGAACTGAGGCTCGGAGAGGACTGGTGTCTTGCCCAAGGTCACACAACCAGGGCTTGGGGTTCCAGGCTTTTAACTGAGGTATTCCAGGCTCCAAAGCACATATGTCCTGGGCTATTGTGGGTGTGAGGCCCAAAGGGAGCCGGACCCCAACATCTGGGGACGAAATGGGGAGGTCCTGTCCATCCCCAGGGATGGGTGTCCCTGCTCCATCGCTGGTGTCAGGAGACACAGAATAAACAATCCCTACATGATGATCTCCGTGACCAGGGCTGAGGGGGCCTCTGTAGCCCCCAGGCTAGAAGGCAAGAGCCCGAGCCCAGGGAGGTTCTGAGGGAAGTAGGCCACCTACACTTTGGGGTCTAGGCCCGGGGCAGGGGGCCTGTGGGGGGGAGTCCAGACAGTCACACTGTTCCCATTTCTCACTGCACTTTGTTTCACTGTTTTGTTTTGGGTTTTTTTTGCCTGAGAGTGTATAAAACATAAATGTACATTTTAATGAATATTAATAAATTGCACATCCATGAACAACCACCCAGCTCGAGCAGTGAACCATTTTTGTCATCCCAGAAGTCCCCTGGCCCCTTCCCAACCTCACATCCCTCCCTCCCCCAGAGGCAAACACGATCCTGGCTCTGTGATACAACCAGCCCCTTGCTTTCCTGTACAATGTCACCGCTCACGTGGCCATACGTTACTTTTGCCCGCTTGTGAACGTTGTGTAAACAAGTCAGTGTGGAATCTTTTGCTTGGCTCTCTTTACTCATCATCATGTCTGTGTGATTTACCATATCTATCACCTCATGCAGCTGTTGAACTTTGTACAAAATTCTCATTGTACAAAATTCCATTCTGTGCATACACCACAATTTATTTATATGCTCATTGACATGCTTAGTTTGTCTCTTTAATTGTGGTTTTTAATATATTCTAGGTGTGAGCCCTTCATCACTTATGTTTCCATTATCTTCTCCCAGTTTGTCACTGTGTTTTCTTTCACTCTCTTTACAGTATCTTTTGATCAATGGACATTCTTAATTTTAATATTATTGAATGTTGTATACTTTTCATTTGTAGTTGGTGTTTTTGTGTCTTGCTGAAGAAAACCTTTTCTACTATGAGTACACAAAGGTATTCTGCCATATTATATTCTTTATGTGGGGAACCTGCAGCCTTGGGGCCACATGTGGCCTTCTGACTGATCCTGAGTGTGGCCTTTTGACTGAATCCAAATTTTATAGAACAAATCCTTTTAATAAAACTTGGTTTTGAATCCGCCTAGAATTATTTTTGTGTTGTGAGGTACGGATCCAATATCATTTTTAATAGAACCAATTGTTCTATTTAATGAAAGTCCAACCATTCCCCCAGTGGTGTATAGTACCTCCTTAGTCACCTGTTCTGTGTCTACATATAAGTTGGGTCTGTTTCGGAGACTACTAGTCTTTTATTGGTCTATTCATCTACTCTTGCAACAATATCAATCATCTTAATTGCTATACCTTCATAATAAGTATAGGTGTCTTGGCTAGTCCTGGCACTTCCACATAAATTTAAGAATTAATTTGTCATGATCTACACACACCAAAAAAAAAAAATCTATTGAAATCGTGATTGGATTTGGGTGGAACCTACAAAACAGTTTCTAGAGAACTGACAGTTTTATGACCTTGACTCTTCCATTCAATGAACATGTGTATTATTTAGTGTTTTAAAATGCCTTCCAATCAGGCTTAATATTTTTCCGGAAAAAGATCTTGTCCCGTTTTGTTAATTTCTTTTTTTTTTTTTTTTTTTTGGTTAATTTCTAAGTTGCTCATAAATACCTTAAAATTTTCTGTTTGTTGTTGGCATATAAAAGCAATAGATTTTCAAATATGGATTTGGCATCCAGAAATCTTTCTAAATTCTTAATAATTCTAATAACTCACCCATAGATTATTTTGGATTTCCTATATACATATCTACAATAATGGCAGCTTTGTTTTTCATTTTCAGTCATTAAATATTTTCTCTCTCTCCCTTGCCTTATTGCTCTAGCTAGGACCTCCAGTACAGTGCTGCATAGAAATGATGACAGCAGGCATCCTTGCCCTGTTCCCAATGTCAAAGCTCTTAACATTGCACTTTTAAGTATGTAGTTCACTATAAATCTTTGTAGATACCCTTTATGCTAAAAATAATTCATTTAAATAATTTGCTAAGATTTTTTAAATCAAGAATAGATGTTGAATTTTAGCTCTTTCTATGTGTCTATTAAGATGATTGTGATTTTTCTCCTTTAATCTGCTAATGAGGCCAATTATGCTGAGTTCAAATAGTAAAACACATTGTATTTTGGAATGCATCCAACTCGGTCATATTGTACTTTTCAAAATATTTTGGACTTAGGTAGCTATCATTTGGTTTAGAATATTTACATCTATGTTCTTGAGATTGTTCTGTAATATCCTTATCCATGCATCAGGTTTTAGTATCAAGGTTGTATCAGCCCCATAAAATGAATTGGGTATGCACCCTCTTTTTATATACTCTGGAATTGCTTTTGCAAAATTGAAATATTTGTTCCTTGAGTGTTTCACCAGCAAAGCCATCTTGGCCAAGTGTTTCAGTATAGGAAGAACTGTGGCTACAGGTTCTGTTACTTTAATGGTTATGGGACTACTCAAGTTTTCCACTCCTTTTTGAGACAATTTTGGCAACTTGTATGTGTGTAGTAATTTGTCCATTTTATCTAAGTTTTCAGCTCAGTTAGTATAAAGTTGCCTTTTTAGACAATGATCAAATTATCACATCAATGGAAGGCCATAGACACATATCTACACGTTGATACTTGGGAGTCCATAATATTCTCCTTGAAAGACCTGTGAGATATGGGTATGTTGAGCTTGTTTTCACTAGCTGTTTTCCACTTGCAGACCTCTGCAGTGCTATTCCTTCTGCCTGGACTGCCCTCTCCTTCCCTTCACTACCTGGTAGATTCCTTCTTGTTTTTGAAAACTCAGTTCAAGCACCAAGGCCTCCAAGAAAATTTCCAGAATCCCTGAACTGGGACCTATCACTGTTAATGTGCTAACCATGCTGCACTGGAATTTTCTCTGCATCTCACTAGACTGTGAGCTCCTCCTTCTGTGTTCTCAGAGCAGAGCAGAGCGGGTCAGTCAACACTTGTGGAGCTGAACTGAGCTTGTAACCACTGAATGACCAACTAAGCTCTCTAGCCGTGTCTCTCTAGATTTCCCCACTTCCATTTGTTCCTTCATTTATTTCATTTAATGGGTATTTACTGAGCATGTATTATGTGCCAGGCACTGTTCTAGAAGAGTGGCCAGTGAAGAAGGAGGAAAACTAGGAGAGTGTTGTATCTTGGAAGCCAAGTGAAGAAAGGGTTTCAAGGTACAGGTGATCAACTGTGTTAAATGCTGCCAACAGGCCAAGTAAGAAGAGGTCTGAGACTTAACCTTTGCTATAACAACGTGAATGTTTTCAGTGACTTCAGCAGTTTTGCTGAGGTGGTTGGTCAAAAAAAAAATCTGATTGGGGCTATTTCAGAAAGACACTGGGGGAGAGAAGAACTGAAGAAAACTGGTATAAATATTTCTTTCAATAAGTTTTGCTGTAAAGGGAAGTAAATAAATATATGGTGTTTTATTTTACTATGCAAAGTTTTTATTTGCATGCAGTAAATATATCTATCCTTTCCTTCAAAGCTTCTTGGTTTCCTGTTTTGAATTGAAATGAGAAATCTGTGGACAGCAACTCTGGTATGACTTTTCACAGTACACTAATGCCTCTGTTCTTTATGAGGTCTTCCCTATTTTGGGGGCTGAGGGATCTCTCACTGGTGGTGTGAAAGGCTGTTTTTTTTTTTAGTAACCTCAAAACTTTATGGCTGATTCACAACTGATGTCCCCACATCCACAAGTGACCACAGCCACCACTGCAGCCATGTGATGGACACCAAACCCTCATGTGACCACCACTCTTCCTCCCTGGCTCCCACCACCACCATCCATTTATACCTCTGCAAGCTCCCACAGGTAGAATGTAGAGAAGACTGAAGGACCACATGGATTAAGACCACGAAGTGAGGAGACACAGATCCTCAAGGACATACTGAAGCAGCACAGGCATGGCCACTTCCTACCCCCCACTCCCCACTGTGGTCCTCCTACCGAATGTGACCACCCCGAACACTCACTCCCAAACAGGAGAACATTGCACAGCAAGACACATCATTTCTCATAGAGCTCTATTATGGCATATAATAATAGGTACTCTATATAAATTAAATTAAAAATAAAGCTCCAGCAGGTTGCACAGGTTGGCTGTTAATAAATATATCTCTGGGTAATTGTGCCCCAAGACCAGCTCACGACCGCTCTCCCTCATCCAGAGAATTATACAAAAATAAATACAGGCTTAGGGGCAGGGGAGGGGGAGGATATGCCCAGTTCCATTCTAAAAGTTCTTCTCACACACACCATCCACCCATCCCCATTCCTCTCCATTGGTATCACCACAGGGAGCCCTGTGCTGACTGGAGAGCTCAGGGATAGGAAGGCCTCTCTCTAGTAGAGCATTCTCAGAAGCAAAGGACCAAAGTCCCCTCACTGCACAGGCCACATATCCCATCTCAATCTTCTGGGGTGGTGCAGGGGCTACCCCTTCCCAGACCCCAGAGAAGGGGAAGCCTGTTATTGCTGATCCCACAAGCAGCCCCTACGAGAACCAGGCCAGAGAGAGGCACAGCGCAAGCACCAGGAGGGACACACCACTGTTCAGAGCCACAGGGACCACCACCAGCCCAGCCAGGACACCCAGAGTCTGGGTCAAGGGCCCATGGAGCTGGGGAGGCAATACACACACACATTCTGCAGGGGCTACTAGGGTTGGAGACCTTTTGGGAGGTTCAAGACTTGGGCCTGCACCCTCTTTATCCTGGGAGCTCACCTGAGGCCTAGCCATGCTAGACAGACAGACTTCGGCCCCCAAGGGACCAAGGAGGGTGGGATTTTGTCCCAGCAGAAGGACTGAAGTGGCTGGCTCCTTGCCAGATACAGGATCCAAGCTGCCTGCCTGCTCAGTGGTGACCTCCATCTGAGCATCTGTCCCAGCCTCCCCCAGAGACCCAGTCACCCCAGCTATCACCCTATTCATGTGCAAAGAGTCAGCATCCTTGCCCATCCCTTTCTCTGGGTCCCCAGTGAACTGAACCTCTGTGCTCAGAACCACAGGGCTATCACATCCTGAGCCCTCTGCCCATGGGAGCCACACATCTCCCATAGTGGCTACCACAGAACGGGCCCCAGAGAGGATTTCCGGAGGTGATTCCTTGGGGCTGTCCCCTTCTGGGCTGGAGGCTGTGATGGAGAGCCCCTCTTCGCCCTCCCCCTCCTCATCAGGGTCCTCGGTGTCCTTGATGAGCTCCACACCTCGCCCTAGCCGGGCATAGTGCAGCGTGATCTCCTCAGCCAGGGCACTGTTCAGGGCCCGCTCAGGGCCAGGCCACTTCAAGATCAGGTCACGGTCCGTGAGTATGCCCACGGGATGGCTGGGGGACATCCCGCCATCTGTGGGGCCCTCCTCGCCACCCCCTCCCCCACCTGAAGCCACAGCAGCCCGCAGGCGGCTCAGGTGGGACAGGTAGAGCTGCTCCAGCTCCTGGTCAATGGTGTCTTCGCCAAGCAGCTCCTCCAACCCACTCATGACCTCCAGACCCCCAGGGGGTTCATCCATAATAGCCCTCACCATGGGGTCCTTTCGACCCCCTCCATTCTCACTCGATACTTCCCATGTAGCCTCCACCTGCTGCTGGATGGGTTCCAGGAAAGGCCCAGTGGCCCCCTCACTTGCATCGGGCCCTGAGGCCTGGTCTCTGGGGGAGCCACCCAGGCCACAGAGAGGGGAAGAGAGGGGGATCCTGATGGCCGGTGCCTGGAGGACCTCTGTAAAAGCCACCGGCGGACTGCTTCTGGGGATGTCACCTTCTTCTGGGGGGTTTCCAGTCATTGTAACTTCAGAAACCTGGAGCCATGGGGGAGGGGAGGGAAAGGGCAGGGAATGAAGTAGAGGAGGGGATAAGACAAGCAGAGACAGTAAGAACTGGTGACAGCCCACACCCAGCCCCACAGGTGTTTCCACATAAAAACGCCTTCAAGAGCCCTTTGCAATTCTCTAAACTCCAAAGACTCTGACATCTCTAGGAAAATAACACCCTTTAATGGCATAAAAAGGGCTTCTTGCAAATGACAAAGCTGAGGAATTCAGTGGGCATCAATATTTGGTGAATGACTCTCAGTAAACACTGTTGGTTTACCCCCAAACATAGCCAGAATATTCATGTGACTCCATCATGTATCTTGTCTTTTTAAAAAAATTATTTCCTAGCTCTGTCTTTTGAAAAGGCCTAGAAACAACTAGCAATCTAGTAGCAACAAGCATGCAGAGCCCCCAGATCTTGGTCTCTCAGTACCAGTCATTCTCCACTAAAGGAAACCACGGCTCCTTAAAGAAATGGCTGTTTCCAGGCTTGGGGCTGGGAAAGTCCAGAGCGCGCCTAGAACATACTGTCCTCACAGGATGTGAGGAGGGGCTCACACAATGATGGGGGCATGGCAAAAGGACAGGAGAGCCAATCTAAATAAGCTCCTACTGGCCAGGGAGAGTTCAATTTAAGCATCAAAAAAATAAATAAATAAGTGCAATGGATTAAAATTCATCATATATGTTTAGAATCTGTGAGGTCATCATGAAACACCAAGACCAAAAATCCTTGAGTTTTTTTTCTGAAAACTGGTAAATAAAAGGGGCAAAATTAAGTATTTACACTGCTTTTGCCGAACAAACTATACCTCAAGGTAGCCAAACAGTTGGTGTGGGACAGTTTTTCTTTAGAGAAGAATCTCAGCGAATCAAGGAAGTGGGATCAATAGAATTAAGTAGAGTTCATTCTATATATATTAATTTCATAATAAAAGATTAAATGTAATAATTTAATAGAATTAATGGTTTAATAAATTAATTAAATTTAACTATAAAAGAATAAATTAATTAATAGAATTAACAAATGAGTAAAAACAGAGTAAGAAACACGTTTCCACCTCAATGCAATCAGCCAGACTGTGGAAAACTCTACAGGACAAATGAGGTTTCTTCAAGCAACAAATTGCAAGAAAGAAAGTGGGAGATATTAAAAAAACTAAACAGACACATCAATCAAATGCAATGTGTCAACCCTGTGTAGATCCTAAAACACTTATGAGAGAAGGAAATTTGAACACTGACCAAATACTTGATGATAGTAAGGAATTATTGTTAATTTTCTGAGGTGTGATGATGGCACTGTGATTTTTTTTAAGAGTTCTTAATTTTCTGAGATGCAAATTGAAGTATTTATGGATGGGATGATGATATCTGGATTTTCTCCAAAATAATCCCATAGGGAATGGGAGGGGATGAGGTGGGGATCCAGATAAAGTAGGGTTAGACATGTGTTGTCATTTGTTGAAGCTGGGTGATGGTGTATGAGGGTTCGTTATACTAGTCTCTTTTAAATAAGTTTGAAAAGTTTTGTAATATAAAGTTAAAATACACACACATACCCATCTAGAATGCCTCTACCTCCCTTGCCCCCATGGTCACAGCACCCCTGGACCACTGACTGCAGTGGCCTCCTCCTCACAGGTCGCCTGCTTCCGCCAGAGGGAGCCTGTTAAATCCTGGCTCATATCACGTCCCTCTGCTCACACCCTCCTGAGCTCCTCCCCCTCCTCTGCTCCTTGCTGTCCCTAACAACCGTTAGTCACAGCCCCACCTCAGGAACCTCACACTTGCCTGGGATGTTCTTCCCCTAGTTATCCACATGGCTCACTCTCTCATCTTCTTTATATCTTTGCTCAAATCTCACTAATCACTACTAAGTCCTGCCCAGGCCACCTGATCTAAAGTTGCCAATGTCCCCCTCCAATGCACACACACACACGTATACAACACGCTCTCACCCATTCCCTATCCCTTTATATTTTTCCTTAGCACTCATCATCATCCCCAGGGTGGCCTGGGGATGGCACTCTGGGCTCCTGGCTCTGCTGATCTCCCAACTTTTTAAAAAACAAATAAAATAAAATACCACATATTTAACTATTATTTTATTTTATCACATATCACCCTACTAATATGTAAGCCCCACAAAGAGCAGTTTTGTTCACTACTGTATTTCTGAATCTATAACAGTGCTTGGCATAGAGCAAGCACTTCATAAATATTTACTAAATTAACAAATGAAATTTCTATAAGCCCAGATGAATAACTGCATTCTACACCCACCCCCCATTGGGATCTGAGTTCTGAGTTTCATGACCTTTCTTCAACCTAGGGTGGACCCAGAGCTAGTCGGCCCCGCCACCCAGCACAGCTGTGGTCCTACTGTGAACCTCTCAGTGGGCTGTCCGCCCTGCAGCTGTAAGGGCCAGCTTACCTGAAGTGTCATCTGGGGCCATGGACGGAGAGGGGTGGGGGCCACCAGGGGACCCACTGACTCTTGGACATCAGGATGCTCTGCTGGAGAGAAGAGAAGGGTAGCATTGGGGCAAGACAGGTGTACAAGCAGAAAATTTGCTATTCTAGTTAATTGGCAGTTTTGCCTCTGAAGCTTTCTGCATCAGTCTAAGGCAAAAAGTGCCTCTTCGTTTTTACAGAAAGAGAAATGGAGGAAAACAGACATGGTAAATATGAGCTAAAGCTCCCAAAGTTGGCCAATTGCTTACCCACAGCAGCGGTGTTATCATCCATGTTCTTCATCCTCAGCTCCTCCTCAGCAGGCCTGTGGGGCAGAGGAGAGTGTACACGGATCTGACACCCTGAGAGGTTGCTTCTGCCCACCCACAGGCACCTTCTGAGCCTCCATGGTGGCCTGTCTTCACCTGACAGCTGCTGCTTTGTCTTCTGCTGACTCTTTTTAATCCCTTGATCATAAAAGTCCTACACCCTCATTGTAGAAAATTTAAAGAATACAGGAAAGTATAAAAAAAGCCAAGGGGAAAAAAATCACACACCAGCCAGAGGCAACCACTGCTAACATTTTAGAAAATTTCATTCCTGATAGTCTACCAAATCATTTACATTCTGCAGACATAATTTCACAGCTAGCTTTGCCCACTTACCAGTAAGAAACATCATTATATACTTTTGCAAACATTTCAAATGGCTGCTTAATGCTCATATAGTGTGGCCTTCACCATAATTTACATAGCCATTCCCTTCCTACCATGCAGCTAGGTTGTTTCCTTAATTTTGCTGTCACAAAGCAAACTTCAGCAAACAGCACTGGGTGTAGTTTTATGGATACTTTGGGGCATGTCCCTGGCTGTGGAAGAATCCATATTTTGCCTGAAAGGGCAGGCACAGAAGACTGTGGGACGCAGGAAATGGCAGAGGGCAGGAAGGAAAGCAAATGGAGGATGGGAAGGGGGTCAGGGAAGCCTGGGCCCCTACACGAGCCCTCCCGCATCCCCATAGCAGCCTGGCAGGTCCCTTCACCTCTTTACTCATAAAGTGGAGCCCAGGGGAGCCAAGATGTGCACATCAAGCAAGATGTGCAAGAGAAATGAGAGTGGAGAGGCAGATATCGGGGTCTGGCATGTGGCAGGGGCCAAATCAATGGTATATATTTATTGGTCTTGTTCCTCCTTCACCAGGCTGGTCAGATCCCTGAGTGGCATAAGCCAACTGTATTTCAGCCAGATACTGCCAGGGTGGGGTCTCATCATGGAGAAATCACTGTTCTGACTCTCACCGATGAGTATCAGATGCCTACGGACCAAGGCAAATGAGGGAAGCATTTAACTACAACATGTTCAGAGACCTGAGGAGCTGAGGAAATAGCTCAGATCTTTTTCTTCCTAAGGGGAAATGTGAAGTTTACATTTTTGGAAATGGTTGAAATTTTTTTAAAACACCTAACCAATTAGCCTCACAGAAGCAGAATATCACTAGCTGAGTCATACATAGTACCTACTATGGCGTTAGGCACTATTCTAAGCTGCCTCATGTATGTTAATTCAATCCTCACCACCACTCTATGAAACAGATACTTATAATCCTCTGAAGTAGGCAGTAGTATTGTCCCCATTTTAAAGATGATGAAAGAGAGGCTGGATAAGTGGCTGAAGGTCATGCAGCCTGGATTGAAACCCTGGCCTTCTGGCTCTTACCCAACAAGCTGCTGCTTCTTGGACAAGGAAGACTAAAGTCTAACCCAACCCCATCTCCCTCCTTTCTAGAAGTAGAGAGAGGGGGCATCGATAATAGAGAAGATCCCTCTCTCCTCCTTCATGAAGGCTTTTCTTTGGACCTGTCTTTTGCCCACATATTCATTCTCAATTTCCCTGCCTCCATGGGACATGTGGCTAGGAGACCACCAGACACAGAGTAGCTGTAAAAACTGATTATTTTCACCCTCAGCGAGGAAGCTTGAACCATGTTTTAATATATGGATCTAGAGTCTGGAAGCTCTGAAATGGACGGTCTTTCTCCACAGTCTAGGGCTCATGCATCCATCCCTCTAGAGGTACTTGAATATATCTGAATACTACAAGGCCTACAGTATGGGACTCTAGGAGCCCAGCCATCAACTCCCACACATCACACATGAGAAAGGGGGATTCAGAGCAAACTGGCTTGGTCCTGCACCAGTCCCTTCAGTGGGTCTAAAATCTAGGTCTTTGGACTTGTGGCTCAACACAAATTGCTGGCATAGTCCTTCATTACAGAAAACATCATCTTCCTAGGATCTTCTAAACCATGCGTCTTCAAGGAGGCACACAACAAGACAGAAAGCCAGCCCTCTCCACCATGGGCAGGAGCAGGTAAGCTTTCCCCTGCCATCTGGCCAAGTCCTGACACGCACGGCAACCAGGCTTCTAAAAAGCCACTACAGGATCACAGATGTGAGAGGGAAAAGAAGAGCACCCAGGGAGCAGTCAACAGCAGGAAAAGGACTCTGCAATTCAGTTGGAGGAAGGAGAGAAGAAAAACAAACACAAAATCAATCCTTCAGCCCTGAGAGCATCCCTTCCATAGCTGACAAGGGCGAGAGGAGGGGAAACATCCAAAAACCAGGGAAGCAATTGAGCCAATCCTAAGATCTACGAAGTCAGCAGAAACAAATAAGTCATTCTCCCTACCTCCAAAGTCAGAGAAACGACAGCAGGAGGCACAAGCATTTATTCTCACCTCTTTCACAATGGGACCTTTTCACTGATACACCAAGGCATTTGAAAACCTTCACATGTACCCTTCAAAACAACGCCCTTCCCTTTTTACAAGTGCAGAAACTAAGGCCCAAGGACTATACCCACGGACTACACACCATGTTGATAACATCTAGAAAGAGGGCTCCACTTTGAAGACAGCTTGAAATTGTGGGCTGAAAGAAAAAACACAAATATCCTTGAACTGTCTTTCACAGTAAAAATTCAGAGGCAGCTATGGCTTTAATGAAAATGAAGATAGTAAGAGAAATCGAGCACAATTGTATACTGACTCACTGATCAGTTAACAAAGAAGGGTTCTTAGAAAAATGGGGAGGGAAGTTAAGAACAAAACCGTACCGACAGTATGTGTGATAATTTTCAAGAAGGAAACCTGCTCTTTTGGCGCCATCCCCTGAAATACCACGTGGAATCCCCTCAAGGGCAGTGGGAAGTAGTGGGCCAGGGCACACAGACCTGGGGACATCTTGGGCACACATGATTTGGGTGCTTGTGAGCAACAGTCAAGCCATTGTCACCTAGAAGGGGCCATCTCAGGGCTGCCCACCAGTCTTCTGAATGTGAAAATTCCTCCTGCCATCAGGAAACTCAACAGCTGCTGACCTCAGATAGTGCCCGAGGAGACCAGGGGGTGAGAATTTGGAAAGAGGTGGCACCAGCCCCAGCCTAGGCCAGCTGAGACAACAGAAAGGTGAATCGCCAGAGTCACAGAGTGAGCGAGCAAGCGAAGGCTGACAAGCCCTGTATAGAAAGGCCAAGCAGACTTTCAGAGCAGTCACATCACTGCCATCACCACCAGCACCAGAGTCCTCTGTGAGCACCCCCAGCACTCATGGTTTCAAAGAACTTTGCCAGCCCAAAGTGGGTCAGGCACTGAAACCCAAAAGGAAACTCAGCGGACCCTGGCTCCCATGTAGTCAACCTGAAGATAACGCTGACTCTCCAGAGGGAGACACGTGGCTTCAGAAACCTGCCCCACGATACTTGGAATCCCAATTACCCTGAGCCATCTGCTTTCTGAAAAGAACGGGGTTTGAAGGTGGCTGTGAAAGCCACCAAGCTATGTGGGGCACTGCTTTGCCTTCCCCAAGTGTATCACCCTCAGCTCTGGGACTTGTGGGCAATCCAGCAGGGTGGCAGAAGGAGAGCAGTCTATCATGCCACGATCTTCTACAGCAGTGACTTAGTTCTTTGACCATGACCCACAATAAGAAATCCATTCTACATCATAACGCAGCACACCCATATATGTGTAAATATATATACATATATATAACTGAAAAATGATTGTGCCTGGCATGAAACAATACTTACCTTTACTGCATGTTGTGATGCACTCTGGCATTACCTATGCTATTTTTTGTTTGTTAGAACCCAGTACATTGATTTCACATTTCAATAAAGGGTCAGGACACGCAATTCTGAATAATCCCAGCTCTGCCACTTAACAGCTGTGTGACCTGGAGCAAGTTACTTAACCTCTCTGTGCCTGTTTCCTCATCTGTAAAGAGGGGATAATGGTAATACCTACTTCAGTGAGTTGTTGAGCAGATTGAGGAAATGCTTGAAAAGCACCTGTAAAGTGCTTAACAAACCAGTTATTTCCCTCAAATCCCCACTGAGGGAAACTGAGGCTCTGAAAAGGAAAGCAACTTGCCCAGCATTTCCCTCCAGGTAAAATGCATCACCCAGCCTGGCACAGCAGCTAAGAGCTGGGGCACTAGAGCAGGAACATACAGGCTCAGATCCCACTTTCTTAGCGTGTAGCCTCAGGCCCACATCCTTAACCATGATGACCCTACCAGTTTTCTGTGGAATGAAAGGGGATCACTTTCACATTAAATCCGCAACTGCCAGACAACTAAGATGACCCTTGACCCATCCTGTTTCAACTCCAGTGGTTCTGGTTTCCCCTAAGGCTGCCAACTCGGATGTCAAGTTGGATCCCCATCCATTTAATTAGAGGTGTACCTAAATACACAGAGGCCTTACTATGCATCAGCCCCGGTGACAGGCCCTGGAGACACAATGATGAGCAAACCCAACTAGGAAGCTTACAGTTCAGTGTGCAGGAAGACATTAAAAAATACTCAAACTCATTCTTTCAACAAACATTTATTTAGCACCTGCTAAGTGCCAGGCACTGTGGCAGGCCTGCAGAAATACAATGGTGAACAAAAGCAGACCATGTCCCTACCCCTCACGGAGCTTACAGTCTAGCAGGACAGAGTCATCCAATAATCCCCTAATGAAAGTCTAACTACAAACTGAGGTCAGTGCCTTTAAAGAAGGAAAGAATGCCCTAGGACAAGGGGTCCTGGCCCAACCGCAGAGTCAGGGAGGTCTTATAAGGATACTTAGAAGCAAAACAAGCAAGGGAGGAGGTAGAAGAGAGGCTGCTCAGGAACTCTGTGGGGAAGGTGATGAATGCAGTCCCCAACGAGATGAGTTTGAGAAATCTTTGGGACATCCATCAAGTGGAGACACCAAGTTAGGATACATGAGGCTTAGAGAAAGAGCAAGGAGAAAGAGAATAGCCAGAGAGTTAAGAGGAAAAGCAGCAGAGTGTGGTCCCAAGGCAAGGGAAGACAAAGTGTCTTAAGTAGGAGTGGTAAACAACTTCAAGAAAAAAAGCGAAAAACCACCTGTGGAATCTGGCAGGTGCAGGGGGCTAAGGCACACACAGGGATGAGCACGTGGAGAAAGCAATTGCAGGCAACTCTTGAAAGAGGGGTCAGCAGTGAAGGGGAGGAGGGTGATTTGGTGCTGGCCAGGAGCAGCAGGGGAAGAAGGTGGGGTCAGCAGAGACAGCAGGGCCGCTGAAGTGGGCAAAAGTCAATAGGGAAGACTGGGTGAGGAGGGCAACAGAAAGCCTGCGAGGAGAGAAAGAGTGATAGGTGGTGTCAGGTTCCGGAGCAAGTGGCAGAAAATGGGACCCAGAGCACAGGAGGGAGAACTGGCCTGAGGGAGGAGGGGACTCCTCCTCACCTGTAAAACAGGGGAGGGAAATCAGTCTGCAGGCTTGGGGGCTGCCAGGTGTAGAGAGTTCTGTTCTTATGGCTTCTACTTTGTTTTTTTGAAGCAGGAGGCAAAGTCTGAAGGTAAAGAACATGTGAATTTAGCTAAAGCTTGGAGCTGTAAAAAAAGAAAAGAAAAGAAAAGAACATGTGAAAGTCGCACCAGAGAGGAGACAAGAGTGGATCAGAAAAATATAGTACGACTGGTAGGCAGGACAAAAGATGGCCTTGAATTTGCCTTGCTACGTGACAGGGCTTGCCTGTTAGGCTGATCAGCACTATAAAAAAGCTGGGGGCCTGAGGTGGACATGGACAGGCCCCCCTGGGTAAGTCCTCTTAGAACTGAAGGATCAACACAAGGAGACTGCAAGGGGTACAGGACAAACATTCCTGGTGAAGGACAGTGTGGGCAAAGGCCCTGAGGCAGGAAGGAGTAAGGCCCTTTGGAGTAACAGAAAGAACTGTCGCATGGTGACAGGAGCCCAGAAAGAGACACTGGTGTGAGGTACGACCAGAAGCCGGCGGGGACCAGACTGGGGGACAAGGTGGGGATGCTTGAAGGCCATGGTGAGGATTTCTTAGTCTGTTTTTAAAAGGAATAGGATACTTCCTAAGGGTGTTAAGCCAAGGTAGAGCAGGAGGGCTTCTCCCCACACCACTGGGACTTTGGACTCTGGGAGCCTCAATTTGCTTATCCAGGAAAGAGGGATTTAAAATATCCAAGAAGGTCATGAGGCTGCTAAATAAATAAATAAAAATAAAACACTCTATGTCACAGGGAATGTTATCAGGATTAAATGAGACTTTGCATGAAAATACAGTACTCAGCAAAGTGCCCAGCAAAGAGCAGGGACTCAGCCAGGTCTCACACAACAAGCCTTCTATACTTGCCCCTCCCACGACATTCCACCACAAGCCCTGTGACATCTTTGGACCAGTCTGCATCTTTTTCCCTGCATGAACCTAGCTCTGTGCCCAGCACATAGTAGGCCCTCAATAAATGCTTGTTGATGGATTATTTCTATGCCTGAGTTATCAAAAGCCTAGTCCAGCGACCCAGGGAAAGCAGCCATTTGGGTTTCTGAACCAAATCCTGATGACTACCAGACTTCTCCCATGCCCTCACCTGATACAGTGGGCCTGCAGCCAACATTTCCTAAATAGGAAATGCTCTACGATGAGACTCCCACAGGTAAAGGATATCCCCTAAGATCCTCCACTGTTTCCCAAGAAGGCTGGGTCACAGTGGGGTGGATGTTCTTCAACAGCGCTCCGAGTCACTGGCAGCACACAGGTTTTAAAACAATAAGCTGAAATGTACTCGCCAAGAAAGCCACCAACCTACAAAGAAAACCTTATCGCTGATCTTGCAATGAGCACCAACCTCCCCTTTGCAAGAGCTGAGATCAAAAGATAAAGAAGCTATCAAAAAGCCATCTGCCCACTTAAAATAATATCACAAGTCATGTTAGGAACCACAGACCTGGGGCCAGATACCAAAACAATTGTCTAAATGGGCTGCTTCAATTTCTCCTTAAAACCACTCATGTATTTTAAAAGAAAAACACCCTCTCCACTCACCTTGGCCCCGCAAGGTTTTGATTTCTCTGTTCCCTTCCTTTCACATTCTTTAAATGACCAAACTCTGTTGCCCAAACTGTCACATCTTACAGACAGGGCTCCCACAACAGCCGGCGGGGATGGCAACTTGGGAAGAGTGATAGAAATGAAGGCAGTTCTGGGGCACAGGAACTGCTCAATATCTTGATCTGGGTGGTGGTTACACAAGGGTATACATATGTACAAATCTATTGGGCCATGCACTTAATATCAGTACACTTTATGTAGGTATATCTCAATAAAGCAAAAAAGTACAACCAAAAAAAAAAAAGTAAAAGGAAAGCATGACATGCTGGGAACACCAAGAATGAAATCCAGAATTTGCCCTGAATCTTGCCAGGCCTTCAAGAAGATCAGTAGTAAGAAAGAAAAAAAATGTCCCTAGCATTTCTTCCCTGGTCCTGTTACTCACTAGCTGAGAGACTTTGAGCAAGCTGGCTCACTCTCTGAGCTTAGTTTAGGAGGGGAATCCAGGGAACTATACATGTAACTCCCCAAATACTAACACTAGTTAACACATGTATGGCATTACTTTGCACCAGGCTTGGTTCAAAGCACTTTTACTGGTATCATGTGAAGTAGGTGCTATAATTCTCTCTGTTTTACAGATGAGGGTCCTGAGGCACAGTGTGATTAAATGAGTTGGCCAAAGCCACAAGTCCAGTGAATGGCAGGTCTGGGATTTGAATCCAGGCAATCTGATGCCAGAATCCATGCTCTCACTGCTGTAAGGAAAGCCATGCTGCCTGCCCCCTTTAGACTGAGTCTCAGGTTATAGCGGGGCTCACTGGTGAGTGGGTGCCTGCCTGCTTGCTCACTTACCCAGGCACATCTGCCCACCAGCCCAGAGCTAGACCTTTCTGAATTACTCACATCCTTACCAGGACCAGCAGATCTCACAAACATCTTGCTGCATCCAGCAGCTTCTGACCAAGCATATACGAGGTCCAAAAACCATTTTCCCATTCCCATTTCTAGTCCTCCCAGGAGCAGGGAAGTGTATACATTTTAGGGAGAATCTACTGATCCCAAGCTAGACTTAGGTGACCACAGAAAGAATCAGGCCTAGCTGCTGCCCTTGAAGAACTCATAGCTTAATAGAGGAAACCTAGGAAAATCATTTATCAAAGCCTCCTGGGAACCTGATAACTGGTTCTTTCTCCTAGCCCCTGAATAGTCACAGGTGGTGTGGCAAAAACAAGGGACATGAGCTTCAAATCCACTCCCCACCTGGTTCTGCCTCTGCCAGAGCCACTGCTTCCCTGTGAGAGCCTGGGCTCAGCCCCTCGCCTAGGCAGGAGGCCTCAAACTAGATCAAAGTATAACAGCAAAGAGAGTGCACAGGCTTCAAAGGTCAGGCATGGTTGAACTGGAAAAGTCAGATGTCATCACTTCCTCAATCAATTTCTCCACCTCTGGAACCCTAGTTTTCTGCTCTGTCAGATGGGGATCAAATTCCGTACCACCCACTGGCACGGCTCTTGGTCCACACTACCATGTCACTACAGTTCTCTTCACTCCAGCACACTGCCCATCATTCACACCAAGTTCATTCCCACCCCAGGACCTTTGCACTTGCTGTTCCCTCTACCTAAAACACCTTTGTTCCACATATGCAAGTAACTGTTCTTTATCATTTAGGACTCAGTTTAAATGGCATTTCCTCAGAAAAGTCCTCCCTGTTACCTTTTCTACAAACTGCCCCCCTTCTACGTCTGTGCATAACTTTTCCTCAGCATCATCCAGGACTCACCTCAAAGGCTCTCCCTGAACATCATATCTAAAGCAGCCATTCCTTCCCAATCTATCCCCTTACTCCTCACAGCAGCTAACTTTATCCCTATTTATCTTATCTGCTTGCTTGCTCATTTTTTCAAACTATCTTTCACAGGAGCCTGTGTGATCCTTGAGGGCAGGGAAAATGTCTTGTTCAGGGCTTTACAGTGGAACTCAGTAAATGAATGAATGAAACCCCAGTTAAACAGTGCCTAGCACATGTTTGGCCTCCATCACTCTTTGACTGAATGCACCCTCCTCCCTGTCCTGGAGAGCAGGCCTGAGGGATTCCTGGGCTGGAATGCTTGTCTTCCATCCTAGACACAGCCCTGGGTTGGCGGAGGTGGCGCTGGCAGACATTACCTGCGCCTCACCGGCTTCATGCAGCTCTTCAGCTGCCTGGCCTCAGCCTCCACGGGACCCTGGCACTCAGGCTGTGGCTCCAGCTGCTGCTGCTGGGGCAGCCCTTCGGCATCAGTGGGTGTGGGAGCGGGTGCGATCCGGAGCAGCACTGTGTAGTTTCGGCCGTGGTTGTTGGCCCAGAAAGTGCCCTCGGGGGTCTCATAGCGCACCACGAAGTCGAGGCGCGCCCCATCGCCCGCGCCCTCAGCAAAGGGCAGCTGGAAGGCAAAGCGGTCAGTGCGGCCGCCGTCGTCGGGCGAGGAGGCGGCCGCCTGGCCGGGGCCCAGGCCGAGACCCAGATCCAGGATGGGATCTCCTGCTCCTGTTCCTCCTGCTCCTGCCCCCGGTGGGCTGCGCGGGACGTAGCGCGCTGGGTGGTCGCAGAAGGAAGCCCAGCCGTCGTGTGAGGCCCGCACGTGCACCGCCTTCTCGAAGGAGCGGTTCAGCACGCGTACCAACCCGCGCAGCACCGGCGGGCGCCCCCCAGGCACCCACAACCCGGCACCCCGGGGGACCGCTCCGGGAGGTGGCAGCAGCGCCTCCAGCTCCACCATGACGCGCCCCAAGCGCTCCAGACGGCCCGGCGCGGGCGGCAGCGAAAATGTGGGCACCAGGTAAAAACCCCCGCCAGCGGGGACGGGGCACAGCGGCGAGGGCTCAGGGTAGACCTCCTCTTCCTCCTCCCCTTCATCCCCATCCTCGCCATCGTCCTCGTCAGCCCCGCCGCCGCCGCCATCTTGCCTGGCCGCCGCCGCCATCTTGCCCGCCCCGGGCCCGCCCCACGGCCGGTAGCGACGCAGCTGCGCCAGCGGCAGCCCCAGGGCCTCGTCGGCGAACAGCACCCTCCGCGGGGCCACCGCCACCTCGACCGAGGTACGGGGCTCACCCGCGGCCGGCGAGGGGGGCGCTGGATGCCGTAGCGGGGGCTCCACAGGGGCCGTGCGCGCCATATCGGCGGCGGCGGCGGCACCGACGGCACCGGCGGCGGAGCTGGCGGGGGCAGGGCCTGAAGGGGTGGGCAGCCAATGGGAAGGCCAGCGCGGGGGCGGGTATGGCTCAAGGGGGTGTAGGCGGCGAGATGAAGACAGGTACAGCGGAGAGCCAATGGGCAGCTGCGTGTGGGTGACGTAGGCAGTGAATGGAGAGCAGGAGAAACACGCAGCCAATGGGGATGCCTGAGAGTGGACGGTGTAGGAGGCGGAATGGGGAATCAATGGAGAGGCCGGAATGGGGGTGGTGCGGGATCCAGGATGAAGAGAGCAGAAGTAGGACAGCTAAAGAGGAATTCTGAGTGGGAGCGGCATGGAAAGTGGAATGGCTACAGGTGTTGGGGGCAGCAGGGAACGAACCGAGAGGCCCGAAAAGTGGGAGATCCCGCGGGTTGCGTAGGTGGTGAAATGGAAGCTAGAGACAGAACAGCCAATGGTGAGCCACGCGCAGGATGACGATAATGGCTGCAGCGAGCAAATGGGGAGTCTCTTGAGTGTGTACGATGGCTTCAACGGGCGGTGCCAGGGCGGAACTAGCCAATAGAGAAGCTAAAAAGAGTCCAAGAGGAGGTGTGTGAGCGGCCACGGAGGTGGGACCTTAGGGAGCAGAATCAATGGAGATTGGGGATGAAGGCGGGAGCGAGGACGACAGATGGTGGACAGCCAATGGGGGAGCCAGAGTGAAGGCGGTGAGCCCTCAAAAGGCAGTGCTAGTATGGGATGAACCAATGCCAAAGCTAGAGAGCGTAGCGGAACGGAGGAAGGACTTGGAGGCAAAATGAGAAAGAGCAGAGCCAACGCGGGCGGTATAGGTGGTGTGAAGGAAGACATTAGTAGCCAATAAGGAGGCCAGAGGGGAAGGCTGTGCTAGGCAGAGTCTGAGCTATTGGGTGGTCAAGCCGCAGAACTGTAGAATGCAGGCAGCCCATAGGAAGAGTATGACTCTCAGGGATGGACTTACCCTCTCCCTAACCCTCCGTGACTCCCCATTGCCCCAGGAAAGCCCAGACTGCCTGAAGGAG
This sequence comes from Cheirogaleus major, assembly GCA_963574435.1. Lineage (NCBI taxonomy): Eukaryota > Metazoa > Chordata > Mammalia > Primates > Cheirogaleidae > Cheirogaleus > Cheirogaleus major. The sequence continues at coordinate 22,423 of CAUYPO010075215.1, read as the reverse complement.
GCTAGACTGCACCCTAGTGTGTGATCTAAGAAAGCAAAAAGGACTCTACTGTTGTAGTTACTGAGTGCCCCCTGCCCGAGTCCCAGCCTTGGCTTGAGCGGTGCCACTAGCCAAGAATTCCGGATTGTCAACCCCAGCACTCGCCAGGACTTGGCACCATTGTTGAATGAATGGCCAAATGGGAAATTGAACTTTTTGAAGGATTAGTTTTATTTGTTTGTTTGTTTTAACTTCAGCTAGCAAACACAGAGCCTGTGTGCTGCCAGAAGTTGATTGGGCATGTTGGTAGACACTGACTAAAGGAATCACAAATCAAAGCCCTGCCCTTGCCCAACCTGACAACTCACACCACACAATGACCTTACCTCCTTCTTTCTGTCCTCCATCTCTACACCTACTGTTCCCTCTCCCAAGAATGCTGTCCCCTCTGCTTCCTCCATTTAGTAAACTCCTTTCTCTCTCCCTTTGAGATCTCACTTTCTGTGGAAACTGAACTGTAGCTTTTGTCCATGGAACATGTCCATTTTAACATTCCCCCTCCATCCTGGGAGGATTTACTGAACACCTACTGCATGCTAGGCTCTGAGCATGCTGTTATCTCATCTAAACCTCACGACATCCCTAGGAGGGAGACGATCCCTCCAGCAGCCCCTCTCCTCCTCAGGTCTCAGTGTCCAGGAAGGAGTCATGGGTCAGGAAGGAATATGTTCAGCTGCAAGTAACAGAACGACAAAATAATGGGGCCTTAAGCAAGATAGAACTTTATTTTTTTTTTCATCTAAAAGTTCAAGCTAGCAAGTTGCCCAGTGACTCCTTCCTGCCCACCTGGTTTGGGCATTTTCTGTCCCTCTCTGACCCCAAGACTCTTAGCCTTTGACAAATTCTGTTGCTTCTCTATTCAAAATATTTCCCAAATCCACCTCTCCTCACCACCTCCACTGCCAGCACCATCACCAGTCACCTGGACTATTGCAATAGCCTCCTCTTTGCTAGTCCCCTGCTTCCACCCTCAGCCCTATACTACTACACTCAGCAGTCAGGAGAATTTGGTTAAATTCAAAGACAGTTTATGTCTCTCCTCTACTCACAACACTCCCATGCCTTCCTCCTCACTCAGAGTGAAAGCCAAAGTCCTCACCATGGCCTACAAGGTCCTACATGGTCTAACCCTGCATAGTCCCCTCTCTGACCTCACCTCCTACCCCTCTTCTTCTTGCTGTCTCTACACTAACCAAACAAGCCTCCTTATAGACCTTGAACAAATCAGGTACACTTCCACCTCAGGGACTTTGCACTGGCTATTTCCTCTGGCATTCCTCAGATATCTAGGCAGCTCCCTCCCTCGCTTCTTTCAAGTGTTTGCCAAAGGCCCCCTTCTCTGGGGTCTTTCCCCAACTTGTATAATCCTACTCACTCTCCCCCGACTCCCAGTCCTTCCAATCTCCTTCCCCATAAGGCTTCCATGCCATAGGATATAGTCCAGTATAGAGAGAAGGCAGTGACTTCTGCCCATCTGACCCCCAGCCCTCATTCTACAAGGATCCTGGCTTTCAGCAGCAGTAGCATCACCCATCCCACACTCTGGGCCCCACTCAAGGGGCCTCCTGGGACTCTTTGGGCCACTACTCTCACTCAGTTTTCTTCTTATCTCTCTGGCCAATCTCTCTCATGGAGTAAATGACAGTAAAGGACAGATGGTCTAGGGAAAGCATGAGGAGGATACAGCCCATATCTCTGACCCTGAGAGAGAAAGCTAGCTCCCTTTTCCAGGAGGGGACAAGTGCTGGGGCAGGGGATAAGATCTCCACTTCTAGAACTAGCCTGGTTTATATTAATAATTACACAGGAGGTGTAGGAAATGTTCAGATCCAAGTCTGCAGGGAGAAGCGGGTCATTAACCTTGGGAACATCCCTACAATCAGCTCCGCAGGACTCCTTGCTGACAAGCATGCTCTGCACCCCCTACCTTGTTCCCTCCCACATGCTGCAACATCTGTTAAGCACCTGCTGTACACAGGGTCCATGCAGGCTTCTAAGCTGTGGACTTCATCCCACCTTGGTGCCTCCTCTGGCTGTGCAGCATACACAAGCCATCTTTGGGTCTCAGACATGTCCCACCAACCCTTAATCCTCAACCAGTGAAAGTTTTGTTTTGAACTAATGGTAGGAAGGGTTGAGGGTTTTTTTTTATAATTGTTGACTGATTTTTTTTTTTAGGTCTTTTTTTTTTTTTTTCTATTCACTTTTTTTTTTTTTTCTTGTCTTCACAAAGCCAAGACATCAGGCCCACTCTGGGCATTTCCAGAACGGTAAGTCTGAGTTGAGCAAACAGGCTCTCCTTTTTTTGAGGGCTTAGAAGGTGGGGGGAGGAAAAGGGGCGAAGGGGTGAAGGAGTGGGTCTTGGCCACTAGATTTGTACCATGTGAATAAAAAGCTGTTTCCAATTTCTCTTCCCCAGGCCTGAAACCAGTCTTGCAGAGGGTCAGAGTGGACGTTGGATGACTAGGACCCTGGGCCATGCAGGGTTCTGGGGAGCCGGGGGCTAGAAGTCTTGGCCATGGCCTATCAGGAGAAGCCCCTGGGGGCTGGTCTCTAATGTTGACCAGGGGTTGAAGGGAGTGCCTGCTGAGGTGAGGAGATGCAGCCACCAATTCTTAGACAACCTTAAAACCTCGCAAGCTTCAAGCCTCCAGAGGAATCTCCAAATCCCAGAACCTCCCCGTCACCACATCCTAGAATTTAAAACCTGAGGCATTGGGTTTGGGGAAACCTGAGGGTTTCAAAGCCCAGCACCAAGGAAGGCAGGACCCCCACTCACCAGCTCTGTGATCTTGGGCAAGTTGCTGGACTACTTTGTGACTCTGTTTCCCCCGTCTGTATAACGGCAATATAGTAATGACGAGATGGAACTCAAAGAGCTGTGGTGAGGTTCGTATGTGATCATTTGTGAGAAGCGTTCAGAGATGTGTCTGACACATGGAAAATTCTCGATAAATGTCAGCTACTAAAGTGATGGCGGATATTTGGAATCCTAAATCCTTGGAAACTGGGGCTTTTCAAAGTAGAAAATCACAAAGCCTAGGGGCTGCAGAAGCATCAGGCCATGATGTTCCTGACATGAGAGAGTCGGGGTCCCAAGGGGCCTCTGGGCTTCTTCATACAGATGGAGGCCTACTTGAGACCTTCCCAGTAGGACAGCGGCCAGGGCAGAGCACTCAAGCCCTAAAACATGATGAAGCGAGACTTTCCTCCCTTTCCTCACTCAGTGGCCATCAGTGGATTCTGGGAGCCAGTGGTTCTCCAACTCTTCGAGTGAGAGTGGACTCCCCACATTTTCCTCCATGAAGTAACTTATATGCCCCTCACCCTCTGTGGGAGAGGGTTGCAGGGGTGTCCAGACTCCACTGTTTGGGCAGTTTGAGTGGTGGGGACCCTATCAATTTCACCTAAGGGGAAACTGAGGCCTAGAAGCTTCTGGAAAGCCAGCCCTATTCCATTTCTTTCCTGGTATTTCCCAACTACACACAGAGCTTCGGATTCTCATTGTTTCCCCAGAGACCCTCAAATATCTTCTCCCTCACAGAATGGTGTCTCTGCCTGCCCTGAGATGTCTCTGTGATTTATTTGAGTTCTTTTCCCTTGTTGTTTTTTTCCCTAACTCTACACACTTTTGTTTAAAAAACTGTGGTTTCTCATGAGCCCTGTTATCTCATTGATACCTCTCACCTCTGTGGTGAGGGGAAGAAATCATATTTTCAGATGACTCGTAAAGGGCAAAGAAAAAACCCAAAATTTCAAAATTTCCGTTTAAGTCTCATAATCAAGAAGAGGAGAAACAAAGTGAGAGAGAGAGAGAGAGAAAACTATGAGAACCCCCCCACCCTGTGATTATCAGAGCATACACTCATCAAAAAAAAAAAAATTTGGATCATTAGAAGAGAGAGGTCTGTGGCTTCCACGCCGTGGTTTTTCTTCTCGGTATAAAAGCAAAGTTGTTTTTGATATGTGACAGTTTCCCACAAGCCAGGCTGATCCTTTTCTGTCAGTCCACTTCGCCAAGGTGAGTGTCCCCGCTCTCACCTACCAGATCTGGGAGAGGAGATGGTGGGCAAGTAGGCACAGGAGGTCAGGGGCCCTCTGTGGTTCCGGCCAGGTAAGGTCTTTTTAAAAATAATAATAGTCATAATAAATACCAGAAGACTGATAGGTGAAGTACTTAATCAGTGCTTGGACAGGGACAAAGATAAATTGATCAACTGATACATAGATGGGTAAGATTTTTTTAAATATGTCATCTGCCGGTCTTGATGGATTTCAGAGCTTTGAACAACTTGAAACGCTATCCAGGTGTAACTGGAAATTTCAACTGCGTCTCTCCCTTCACTCTTGATGCCTCCCATCCCTCTTGGTCTCTCTGCTCACCCTGTCTCGCTCCTTCCTGGTTTCTCTACCCCTCTTTCTCTCGCCATCTGTCTGGCTCCATCGCATTCAGACTCTGTCCCTCTGTCTTTCCCGGGCTCTGGCCGTTTCCCCTGTCTCCATCTCCTCCATCTCGACCACACTCCACCTATCTCCTTCCCCCTGTCTGTCTCCCACCATCTCTTCTGCTCTCGTCTCACCTTCCCCGCCTGTCTTCCCACCCAGGACCCAAAAAGAGCTTTGTACATAGCTGGTGCTTAATAATAATGTGCTGAGTAACATCGCTGAGGACATGTACATTTTACGAGAATGAGCATCAGTTCTGTTTGCCCCAGCGGTGGGAGGATTGTGAGCTGTCAGGTCAGGCTGAGCTCTTCACTGAACTGTGCTTGCGTTGTGTGAAAGGAGACCCTCCTGGGGTGGGGGGTACTTCACATCATTGTCAACCATGGTTTAGCTGTGTGGTCTTACCCCAGGACTGCATGAGTGTGACCAGAACCCACGTTCAGGAAGAGAGCAGGTCGTTCAGGGCTGGGGTGAGCTTGTTTCTGCAGGCTTAGCACTGTGCTTGCCTGTGCTCACTGTCAGCTATTAGTATTTTTTTACCAAATTAGAATCATGCTATATATTGGTTTTGTTCCTGCTTTATTCAGTTAATAGGAGCATTTTTTAAGCTCACTAAAAATTATTTGAACATATGATCTTTCCTGGCTGTCAAGACTGTCCTCACGTGGGTGTGAACTGATAGATTTGACCAAGTGCTGATTTTTGGACATCCTAGTTGTTTCTAGTTTTCCCCCATAAACATCCCTGATTCTTTCCTTGGATTCCTGAAAATAGAGTTGCTGGGGCAAAGGGGATGTGCACTTTTAAGGTTTCTGACCCTCTCTGCAAATCGTTCTTCCAAAAGGTTGTCCTGTTTTATACTCCCTCTACTCAGGCTAACCCTGGGTGGGTACTGTCATCTTTTTATTCTTTCCCAATATAACAGGTAAGAAAAAACATTACTGCATTGTTGAAATTTTCATTCTTTGACTACTCTACAGTTTATTGACCATTTGTGCTTGTTTTTTTTGTGGGCTTTTTTGGTGGGGGGAGGTTGTCCAATCTTGTCTTTAGTCCTAATAGGGTATTCATCTTTTCTTATCGATTTGCCACAGCTCTTTATTTGGAAAAGATATTAACATTCCATCAGCCATACATTTGTAGCAATTATTTTCCCTCAATTCATCATTTGCTTTTTCTATTTGTTTATGGTGTTTTTTGTGATGCTTATGATGTTTTTATATAGTCAAATAGGTTAGTCTTTTCTTCTGTGGTTTCTGTCTCTGGTTTTGTGCTTAGAAAGTCTTTTCCCACTTGAAAATGAGATAAACGTTCACCTATGTTGGCTTCTAGTCTTTTATGGCTTCATTTTTTCCATTTACTGTAGAGGTTAAGAGTGTGAGTACTGGAGCCAGACTGTCTGGGACAAACTCAGCTTCACCCTAAGCAATCTGTGTTAATTTCCGGCCAGGCACTTAACCTCTCCATACCTCCATTTCCTCATGTGTGCCATGATGGTTATAATAGTACCTACCTCAAAGGGTCTTTGTGAAGACTAAATTTATTAACCATGATTTACCATGGCTTAGCACACAATTAGGGCCTGACACACAATAAACCCAACATCAATATTAGATATTAAAATTAATCTCTTTAATGGATCTGAGTATTTTAGGGTATATATTTATTAAACAATCCATCCTCCACCATCCCTCAGTTTGAAGTGCCACATTCATCACAAACTCAATTCCCTCCTTACAAGGGTCTGTGTCCAAGTTTTCTACTCTGTTCTGTTCCACAGTATCTGTTCTAGTACCCGGGCCATGCTATTTTGCTGGTTGTCTCTTTGCAATACAATTCAACCCAGCCATGGGCATCCCTGGCACCCCACCCTGCCTTATTCTTCGTGATTTCAGGAAAATCAGTTCCTCCAGCCAGAGACCAGCTACTGTTCTTATTTGGGGCAATATCTCTCTCTCTCCGTCTCCATCTCTCTGTTTCTCTCAATGTCTCTCACTCTCTTGTTCTCTGTCTCTTGCTCTTTGTGTCTGTCTCTCTCCCACCTTATGTGTCTCTCTTCATCTCTCTCAGTATCTCTTAGTCTTTGTGTCTTTCTGTTCCCCTATGTCTGTCGGTCTCCCCTCTCCCTCTCCCTGTTGCTGTCTCTCTTTGTCTCTGTGTCTCTCAGCCAGTTCCCTTGACAGAGAGGCAGTTGTCAACCTGAAGCTCTGCAGACACCCAATGACTCACTCAGATATAGAGCAGAAGAGTCCTGGCCCTCACCTGCCCCACGCCTCTCCCCTCCCCAGCCTAGAAGGGCAAGAGATGGGTGGGAGGGCTTCTCCCAAGGCCTTACAGAGATGCAGTTGAGACCCAAGCCCAGATCTCAGGACTCTCGGCAGGACCTTAGCTTTGTCTTTCTCCCTCACTGTGGGCCTCAGTTTGCCCATCAGCACCCATAAGGGCAAAGGAGGACCTTGGCTGCCATTCCCCCTTCTGCCTTCCTACAGGTTGGACCATGACTAGGGCAGGAAGATCTACAATCACAACATGGGGCCCAGCCTCCCATAACTGAGCCAGGTGGAGTCAGGAGGTCTAGTTGGCCAGAGGGTGGTGATGATGGAGAGGTGTCTGTCAAGCTGCGTGTCTCTAGAGCTGGTGCTGATCCCTGAGAACCTCGATCCTAGGTCCCCTCCAGAGAGCCTGGTGGTGGGCTCTGTACTGGCAAGAGTGGTAGGGTTTTTCCTACTCCCCCATGAGGCACAGGCTGAAGGCACGCCGGCCTCAACCTCCTCCTCTTTCCATCCCCATCTCAGGTGGAGTGGCTATGAATCTAGGAAAGTCATCCCAGAATGGACAGGGAGGCCGAGGTCCTGTAGGTGTTCATTTACCAATCATTGACATTTTGCAAAGTGTCTCACGTGCATTAACTTCAGCAGATGGGTCCTATTACTGCCTAATTTCCAAATGAGCCCATGGAGAGTTAAAGCCAGTTATCGGCCCAGCCTGGCCCCAGGCTGCGGGGAGCAGAGGGGGTTATTCTGACCCTCTACCTGCATGGAATTCAGGAGAGAGGTTGAGGAGAGGTTTGCTGTGATTCTAGGCCTGGTGGGTGAGAGGCCCTGTGAAGTAGTGAGCTGCCTGTCCTTCATGTGGTCCCAGGGAGTTTGGGTACCAGGGACATTGGCCTACACATACTGAGAAGTTGGACCCATGGACCACACAGAGTTTGTGGTTTTGAGATTCAGGGATCCTTTGAATCTAAGAAATGATGTTCTACGATTCTGAGGTTCTGGTGATGTACTGTTTGAAGACCCCAGGGGTCGCAGTATCTGTGGGGCCTGCCTGGTGCACCTTGAGCTTCAAACCTGGGGCCTCTCTACAGCCCAAGAAGGGCCAGGTCTACAGAGCCCATGGCTCGTCATGGTGGCCAGATGGATGTCACCTACCACATCCGCCAGCACCCACATCACCCCACCTGGGCCAAGCCTGCTGCAGGACAGGCCAGCCAGTTCTCGGAACGAAACCCATGAGGTGGGGTATCTGCCCCCTTCGCTTCCTCCTTGGTGCCGATGAAGCCCAGCGCATCCGGCCGCCATGACGTCAATGGCAGAAAAATCTGGGGAAGTTGGGGGCTGTGACAACAGGGCACAGATGCAGACCCCGATATGAAAACATAACGTGTCCCAAAAACATCCTCCATGCAGCTTCTGAGAAACCTAGTCAGAAAGGGACGCCCCAACAGACAGTGCAGGAAGCTGGCTGCCCAGCCCGGCCCTCCCGGTCCCCCACCACCAGACAGACCATACCTAGGCCCCCTTTCTGAGAATGTAGTGATGCTTCCCTGAGTCAGGTCATTCCAGATGTGTTTGGGGAGGAGAATTCTTATAATCTATGGCCAAGCATCCAGGCAGCTTCAGAAGTGACCACAGGCCAGCCGCATGGGCCAGGCCCGAGTGGTAGAAACATCCACTCACTGACCATGAGATCGGTATTAGTTTGCTCGAGCTGCGGTAACAAAGTATCACAACTAGGTGGCCTAAACAACAGAAATTTATCATCTCCCAGTTCTGGAAGCTAGAAGTCCTAGAACAAGGGCTGGTTCCTTCTGCGCACTGTGAGGGAGAATCTGCTCCGTGCCTCTCCCCTAGCTTCTGGTGGTTTGCTGGCAATCTTTGCTGTCCCTTGGCTTGTAGAAGCATCACCTCATCCCTGCCTTAATTCATTCACTCATTCATTCATTCTCCTCCTCATCTCACCGTTTTCACAGGTCCTTGTTCTGAGCCTCCACAGATGCAGATTCTCACACAGTAATGTTCTAGCCAAGAGACTAAAGGTTTAATACCTGGATTCTCACACCCATCTCCCTCAGCACCACAGCTCTGACAACCCCCATGAGGTAACAGCAAAGAAAGGAAGGAGTGACCGCTCCTCCAGAATCCTCCCTGGGCTGCTCTCGGCAGCTGTGCGCTCAACCCAGTGCTGCGGGGTGGGACGGGGAGTCACACACATGCACAGCAGAGGGCTTGGGAAACATGCACATGGGTGTACACACTTCTTAAAGAAAGAAGTGGAGGTCTCATGTTGCCATGGGACTATGGAACTCGGCACCTGGGTGACCCCTTCAATAAAATAGGGGTTGGAGTGGGCTTCCCCTCAGACTGGGATTACAGGGTCCTGAGAAGCCCAGGCCCTGTGTGTCAGGGAGCATAAGGTTCTGGGGCTCAGCAGAGGGCCCTGGAGCCATCGTGGAGAGCTTTCGGGATGAGGACAATAGAAGAGCAGGCCTTGTGTGGCTCAGACAGGGGAAGAGGCAGAGGAGTGGGCATTCCTGGCGGAGCGAATAGCATGAGCAAAGCTTGGAGGCAGACTTGGGGGGCAGAGATTTGGTGAACTCTGATGGGGGCTGGGTTGAGGGGCTCCCACAGCCCCTGGCTCAGGCAAGCCTGTGTCTCCTCCTCTCTGGCATGTGCCATGCAAGCTCCATGCATGGCAGGAGCCCAGAGATGATCAGACTCCTTGCCCTGAGCTCCAGATCCCATATTCAGCTGCCCACTCGGCATTTCTAGTGCCAGACTCTTCATGTCCCTGTACACCTGGACTTTCACCCCCAACCCTACACTGCCCCATGATGTTCCCATCTCAGGTAATGTCAGCTCTGTCCTTTCAGCTGCTCAGGGTGAAACCCAGAAGTCACCTTGACCCTCCCTCTCTCACCCCCCACATCAAGCTGCCAGCAACTGCTCTTGCACCCACCTTCAGAATAGCCTCAGAATCCACCCACTTCTCACCATCTCTACTGCTACCATCCTGACCTGTGCCACGGTTGTCCTGTGCCTGGACCACTGCAGTAGCCTCCTCACTAGTCTCCTTCACAGCAGCCAAACAACTCTTTTTTTTTTTAGTACATCCCTAAGTCACTGGGGTAAAATAGTGCCCCCAGGAGAAAGTCAGAGATCAGCCCTGTCAAGATGAGCAAAGGCCACGTGGCCTGTGCAGGGAGCAGAGATGACAGAGGGCTGAGGCTTGAAGACAGCCACAAGTGGTGTGGGAATAGGCTGAGACCTGCGCTGGCTGAGGCCCCACAAATTTATCGCCCATCGTCCTTGTGGAGGACACATCCACACCAGGGCTGTGCCGGCACGTGGAGGCAAGCTGGGTACTGGGCCCATGCACATGGGGCATGTGTGGATACACTCATGTACCTGTGTTCCTGACACCAGTGTGTGTGTGTGTGTGTGTGTGTGTGTGTGTGTGTGTGTATACATGATCAGAGCTGGGGTGCAGCTGTGGGGCCCTTCAGCACATGTCCCAGCCGATGCCTGCTCTAACCAGAGTGGGTGTCTGCATAGTTTGGGTGGGTGAGTATCTCACTCTGCCCCCAGCACATGTGTGACTCCTTCCCCCTCTGTCCATGCAGCCTGCCCTCAGACAAGGACCCAATGCCCAACCCCAGGCCAGCCAAGCCCCCGGCCCCTTCCTTGGCCCTCGGTCCATCCCCAGGAGCCTCACCCAGCTGGAGGGCTGTGCCCAAGGCCTCAGACCTGCTGGGGGCCAGGGGCCCAGGAGGAACCTTCCAAGGCCGGGACCTCCGAGGCGGGGCCCATTCCTCCTCCTCCTCCTCCTCCTCCTCCTCCTCCTCCTCCTCCTCTTCCTCCTTGAACCCCGTGCCACCATCGCAGCTGCAGGTGAGGCCCCGGGCCCAGGATGGGGCAGGCAGGGTGGGGTACCTGGGCCTACAGGTGCCGACCTTTACTGTGGCACTGGGTGGGAGGGGGGTGCTGGCTGGGGCACAGGAAGTGGTTTCTGGGTCCCAGGCAAGTCTGTGACTTATGCAGATGTCGCAGGGCCAAGAAAGTCCCCACTTGCCAGGCCTTAGAGATTCAAGGCTCTCCCCAACCTCCCAATCCCTGTGTCAGGAGAGGAGGAGAACCTACTGTGATCCCATGGGCACAGCCATGTGTCCCCATCCCCATGTGACAAGAGGAGAGGGCTGAGGCCCAAGGAGGTTAGGTGACAGGGTTGAGGCCAGTTCTGCCACTTATTACCTGTTTGATCTTGAAAAAGTGACTCAGTCTCCATAAGCCTCAGTTTCCACACATGCGAAATGGGAATGGTCATAGTACCTACCATGTGTGGAGTTATATGAATTAGACACAGGACAATGAGGATGAGGATGGCATCTCACCTACTTGCCTTACTGCCCCCCAGCTGCCCACAGTACCCCTAGTCATGATGGCACCCTCCAGGGCACGGCTGGGCCCCTCACCCCACTTGCAGGCACTCCTCCAGGACCGACCACACTTCATGCACCAGGTATGGACCATGAATGGGCAGGAAGGTGGGAGAACTGTGGGGAGGGGCCCCCAGCCAGGCTGAACCACGGCCCATGTGTATCCCCAGCTCTCAACAGTGGATGCCCACGCCCGGACCCCTGTGCTGCAGGTGCACCCACTGGACAGACCAGCCATGATCAGCCTCCCACCACCCACCGCCACCACCGGGGTCTTCTCCCTCAAGGCCCGGCCTGGACTGCCACCTGGTAACACCTCAGCCTGTACCCCAGGGTCCCCAAATTCTAAAACGTGAGCAGTGCAGGCTGTTCTGAATAGCGGTCCCCTGGAGGTCAGAAGTGTCAGGGCTCAGAGGCTTGGAAACTCCAACCTCCAAAAAATGTCAGGTTCAGAATCTTAAAGATGCAGAATGTCAAAATTGCGGAACCACAGATCTTTACGAAGTTAGTCAAAATGTCAGCACTTGCAAATAGCAGTCTTTCCGCTGCTCTGCAAGAAGCCTGGGACTTTTGGGACAGCAGAGCCCCCTGGGAGTCAGGGCTTTCGAGGCTCAGGAGGGTGGGAAGCTCAAAATGAGAAGCCTTGTGGGCTAAGCTCCAGAGCCTGGCCTGCAGCCCCCAGAGGTACCCTGTCCCCACCCGCAGGGATCAACGTAGCCAGCCTGGAATGGGTGTCCAAGGAGCCAGCACTGTTCTGCACCTTCCCAAGCCCCGGTGCACCCAGGAAGGACAGGTCAGTGGAAAGGGCTGGGAAGGACTCTCACCCTGCTATCCCCTCCCCTGACACCCTCTGTCCCCTCAGCATCCTTTCAGCCGTGCCCCAGAGCTCCTACCCACTGCTGGCAAATGGCATCTGCAAGTGGCCTGGATGCGAAAAGATCTTTGAGGAGCCAGAGGACTTCCTCAAGTGAGTGGCCCAGCTGCACGCCAGTCCAGGGGGTCCTGGTTTGTGGAAGGCGATCTGGGGTGCACATCTCAGCTCAGGCCTCATCCCAATAGGTAGTAAGATGAAAAATGCAAATGCTGGGGCTGTTGATTCAAATCCCAGCTCCAGCTCTCACTGGCTGTATGTGCTTGGGCAAGTTACTCAGCTTCTCTGGACCTCAGTTTCCTCATATGTATAATGGCGTATAATAATAAAGGTATGTACTGTTATTTACCTCTGTTTTACAGACAAGGTAACTGAGGCCAAAGAAGTTAAGTGTCTTGATCAAGATCACCCAGTTCCTGAGTGACAGAGCTGGGATTTAAAACCAGACAGCCAGGCTCCGGAATCCACACTCCTAACTGCTTTGCTCCACGACTCCTCATGCCAGCACACCAGCCTGATTTCATTGATCCCCAAAGTCCCAGCTCCTCTACATGGCTGTTGCTGCCTCCTCTCAGCCCCATCACACACACACCCCTTCTCTGACCATACCCAACTATTAGCAGCAACTCAGCATGTCCCTCACACAGGCCAGGCCTTCACATAGGCTGTTCCCTCCACTCAAATGCCTTTCCCACTCTCACCCGCCTGGCCCACTGTCAGCTCACCACCCTTCCAACATCTCAGAGGGTGCGCTCAGGCCTGGCACGCAGTAAGTGCTGAGTGGCTTGTGTTGAAGGAATGGCAGGCATGAGAGAGAGACTGAGGTAGAGAGGGGAGGAGAGCTCTGAGGAGAGACCTTCCAGAAGGTCTGGGTCATCCCCACTAGGAGCATTGAGCCAGGCCAGGCCTGTCATGGTTACCTGCATAGAATCTTCCCCTACCTAGGCACTGCCAGGCGGACCATCTCCTAGATGAGAAGGGCAGGGCACAGTGTCTCCTCCAGAAAGAGGTGGTACAGTCTCTGGAGCAGCAGGTAACGCCAAGAGGGGATAGGGGATGGGGGACAAAACTTCTGTCCGCTCCATGCCAGGAGCCAGGCTCCCCCATGGTGAGGGTGGCATGAATGAAGAACAATAGCCCGGGCAAAGATGTGGTGGGAAAAGGCCGGGTTGAGGCCTCACTTTTGTGCCCGTCCTCACAGCTGGTGCTGGAGAAAGAGAAGCTGGGTGCTATGCAGGCCCACCTGGCTGGGAAAATGGCCCTGACCAAGGCACCATCTGCAGTGAGCAACCACGAGCCGGTAGGCGGCAAGCATAGACTGCTGGGGGGAGCGGAGGGAGCCCTGCGGGGGGCAGGGAACCTATCTCTACATGCGGACACTGTGATCTACGGGCCCGTCCTCAGCTCCAAATGTGCCCAGACCTGGGAATCCGACGCCCTCCACTTACAAACCCTCTGACCCTAAGATCCTGAAACACTGTGATCCTGGGTTTTCAAAGCAAAAGCAAATAGCCACTTAGCGAACAGACTATGTGCCAGTAGGACCAGCTACCTAAACTGGCAGAGCCCAGTGCAAACTGAAAATGCAGGCCCCCTTATTCAAATTTCAAGACAATGACCACAGAGCATTAAAGCATGAGGTCCTGTGTAACTAGATGGGTCACATGCTCATGAAGCCAGCCATGGGTGCCAGGCACTGTTTCCGAGCACTTTGCTAATGTTAACTTATTCGGTCCTCATGATGCCACTGTGAGGTATGTAGCACTAACATCTCCAATTCACAGATGACAAAAACTGAGGCCAGGGAGGTTTAGGTGAGTTTCCCAAGGTCACAGTTGGATGGTGAAGGAGACCGATTCATAGCCCCAGTGTCGGTGGCTACAAATGGCGTCCGCACCCACACTCTAATAAATGCAGCTCATGCTGCTTCGTGGGATTCCACACTAGTATGGAATTGAGAAGAGGGGGCCCTTACTTTTAAAAACAGTGATTTAAAAATAAAGTGGAAAGTTTAAGCGTCTGAGTCACCAGCCTCTCCCTCCTCCCCCAGACATCATCCGACAAGGGCTCCTGCTGTATTGTAGCGGCTGGCACCCAGGGCGCCGTCGTAGTCCCAACCTGGCCCAGCCCCCGTGAGAACCCCGACAGCCTCTTTGCTGTGAGGGGGCACCTGTGGGGCAGCCATGGAAACAGCACATTCCCAGGTAAAATGGCCCTTGCCCTGCACGGTGACCCCAAGCTCCTAATCCTGACAGGTGCTGGGGGGTGGGGTGGGGGATGCAAAGTGGCTCCGCCACTTAACCAGTTAGTTACATCCTTTGGTGTGCAAGTTACTTCACTTCTTTTAAACCTTCAGGAGAGCTATTTTGGCAGGAGTGGTGCAAAGACTAAATGATATGACATGTGTCAGGTGCCCAGCAAACAACAGTCTTATGACCGTTGACAGTGGGATTTCAGACAGTGGGATTTCACCCTCCCATAGTAGAGGGAGGGTGGGGCAAGGAGTTAGGAGGTCCTACATAGGATGAGGCCTGATTCGTCCCCACCCTCTGACAGAGTTCTTCCACAACATGGACTACTTCAAGTTCCACAACATGCGGCCCCCTTTCACTTATGCCACCCTCATCCGCTGGGTAAGCAGGGAAGCTCAGGCCCAAGGATGAGGGAGAGGGAGAGGGAGAAGGGTGGGGACCTGCCTCCCAGACTCCCACCTCCCTCTGGGCACCTCAGAGTGGGCTCCTCCATTAACAAGCCCCAGCCCCAAGAAGCCCCAAGATATGCATCAAATGTGATCCCCCATGCTGACTTCACCCCAAACCTGTCCCTGAACCCAAAGCTAAACCACCGTCCAGGCCAGTACATGCCAAATTCTGACCCTAAACCCACTCCTTTCTAGATGCTCACCTCAACCCCATCCCTAACCATCTCCTGGCCCTACAAAATAGCCCAAAACTTACCCATTTCTGCCCCTTGCCCTAAGCCCACCCCATCTATTACCCTATCTCCTTCCCCGGCCTTTATGTCAACCCAACCCCATATCTTCCCCAGCCCCAATGAACCCCAGTACATCAACCCACCCCCCAGTTGGATCCCATCCCTCACCCTTCCACATGACACCCACCTGACCCTTAACCTCAGCCCATACCAGCCCCTTCATCTCAGCCTCCCAGAACCTTCATCCAGCCCCACACCTAACCCCAAACCCAAACCTAACCCTTACATAACACCAGCTCTTCCCGACTCTGTGTCTGAACTAAACCCCCAGCCTAGCCCCATCCTGACCCATAACTTCGTGGCAATCATAATCAGTGACTCATTAATCCCATACCTAAATCCAAACAGATCAAATTCCCTGACCCTCAGCCTCATTCCACACCTAACCCACAACTGACCTCACTCTTCCCCTGAATCTAACCACCTGCCCCATCCCTGACACATCAAATACTCCATAACTAGGCCCATCTCTGACTCCTGACCTAATGCCACTTGTCATCCCATCCCTCACCCCTAACTCACCCCAGGCCACCCCCAGCCTGACTTTTAACCAACCCCTTCCCTGACCCATAACTCAGCCTGGCACTTTACCCCTTCCAAATCCTTGACCCCACTCCTGACCCCTGACCTTCCCAAACCCTGAAATGTCACCCCCACAGAGAACCCCAACTCCAACTCCATCCAGACCTTGAACCTCGCTCCAGCTCTAACCCTGAATATGACCCCACTCCCAAACTCACCTGTGATCCTTTACCTAATCTCAAGCTGACCACAACCACCCCATCCAACCCTGTCCTGACCTGACTCTATCCCTCTCCCAGCTCCTAACCCTGTCCCTGATCCTTCACTCTGCCCCATCCCTCTCCCTCTCCTCCCCCCGCCGCCACAATTCTGCCCCCATGTTGGATGCCCAGGGTAGGCCACTGTGCCCCTCAGCCCCGACTTTGGAAGAACGCACCCCTTACCCCATCCCCACCCTCCAGGCCATCCTGGAGGCTCCTGAGAAGCAGCGGACACTCAATGAGATCTACCACTGGTTCACGCGCATGTTCGCCTTCTTCAGAAACCACCCTGCCACTTGGAAGGTGAGCTCCTCTGGAGGTGGCAGTGGCTGGGATGGGCTCGAGTGCACTGCTTGGGAGCAGGCGGGCCTGGGGCGGGGCTCATATGCATGTTGGCAATAGGCAGGGGGTCAGCTGTTGGTGGGGGGCTACTGAGCTCAGAGTATGACTGCTCACCTGTTCCTGCACCCCTGGCCTCCCACAGAATGCCATCCGCCACAACCTGAGCTTGCACAAGTGCTTCGTGCGGGTGGAGAGTGAGAAGGGAGCTGTGTGGACCGTGGATGAGTTCGAGTTCCGCAAGAAAAGGAGCCAGAGGCCCAGCAGGTGTTCCAACCCTACACCCGGCCCTTGAGCTCAAGACCAAGGAAAGAAGGAAAGAAGGGCAAGAGCCAAGACGGGGGCAGAGGTGGCAGGTGGCAGGGGTGACAGGCCCTGGATGTGCCCATAGGGAGGAGGTGT
This sequence comes from Cheirogaleus major, assembly GCA_963574435.1. Classification (NCBI taxonomy): domain Eukaryota; kingdom Metazoa; phylum Chordata; class Mammalia; order Primates; family Cheirogaleidae; genus Cheirogaleus; species Cheirogaleus major. Next base: position 5,838 of record CAUYPO010075215.1, on the reverse strand, counting down.
CTACTGTCTTGCTTTCTAGAGCCCCTGCTTCCCAGCTGGCAGCCCTCCTGGGTCATATCCTCTGTCCCCAAGCTGCTCAGAGGGGGCCCAGTCCCGGTCCCAGCCCCCACCTCTACCCTGCCCCACCCTACCCAAGATGGGCCCGCCAGCCAAATGGACCCTTCACAACCAGCCACACTCAGCCTGCCTCAGCCACTCTCACAGATGACCTCAGGGCTGGAAAAGTCACACAGACACAGACTGTCACAGTCCTGGCCCCTGGATTCTAACACAAACTCAAAACACAAAGAGCCTGCCTCAGCACACTCAAATGACCTCAAAGCTGCAGACACATAAACAAGCACACATGAGCACAATCCTATCAACTCACATACCCCAAAGCACACGCCCAGAGCCGGCCTTGAGGCCAACAGGGGCAGTATCACACAGGGGTGTACCGAGACACCAGCATAGAAGCAGCATCAGTACCCCCAGGGTCTCAGGTTCCAGAAAGCCACACGGACACATAATCGCTCATGCTTGGTCTCATGCAGCCCCCGACACATGCTCAGTCACACACACAGCCCATTAACATTTATTTACCTGCGTATCTCACACGCATGCACACACATGCACACGCACAGCCCCCTAGTGGGTCTCCCGAGTCCCATGCAGACACACAGCCACACATACTGACTTGCCAAAACATACCCCGTGTCTCCCCTGCCACACACCCCACTCCCCTGCCCCGAGCCCCAATCGATGCCTCAGCTTTGACTGCAGAAGAGCTCCTTGTTTATTTGAGATCCAAGGCCCCCAATCCCCGGTACCCTCCCCAATAAATTGCAGCCAAGCTCCCAAATGCCAACGATCACCCCAGATAAGGGTTGGGATCAGGTGGGCAGAGGTCTGGGTCCAAGGCCACAGCAGGAGGAAGTGGACAGCAAGCAGAGGGAATAGCTACAGTAGGTGCTTGGTCACTGCCTCCAGCACCCCAAATCCCTGCTTAAATCTGGGGAGATCTCTGCCGAGGGCTCCTCAGGCCTCCTGGACCCGGCCCAGAAGGCCAGCATTCTCTTGGCGGAGGGCTCGGTAGTCCTCACGGATCTTCTCCAGGTTGCTGAGGGTCTTCTTGCCCATCTCTGTCTCGATCTAAGGCGATGTGAACACACACCCGCTCTGCATGCAGGCCCCTCTTCCAGCTCCTGCTCACCGCACCCCATCATGGCCACTATGGGTCCCTTCCACCCCCAGCATCAGCCTACTCCATCTCACCACCAGGCCTTTGCATGTGGCATTCCCTCCACCCAAAGCATCCTTTGCTACAAGGCAGGGTTCCACGCCACATCTCCAAGCCTCTGCCAATGGCCCTGGGAGGCAGGCGTGAGGGCCCCTGGGGTAGAGGCTGGGGTGCACAGTAGGCCACTTGCCTGACCCAGGTCACACGCACAGGCACCAAGGGGCAGGGCTGAGCCTCCAGCCCTAGGCTGTGTCTGGTTCCACAGCTCCTCAGCATAAACCAAGGAGCTGGCCCCTGACCTGCCTTGGTTCCCCCTCCCACCCCCAGGCCTCACCTGCTCCTCGAGGTCTCGAACCTCCCGCATGATAGTGCCTGTGTCCTCGATGGTCTGGATGAGCTGGCTGCAGTTCTAGAGACAGCAGGAGCAGAAGGCTTGCACCCAGCCCCCGCCCCCCACCCCTCCCACACCCCGTCCCCCAGCATGCTTCTCCCCTCACCTCGTGCAAGGCAGCTAAGTACTTGTAGGCCTTCCGAACAGCATCGTCCTTCTTGGCATCCTAATCAGACAGAGGGGACCTCGAAAGTATCACTGTGCTGTCTCTGTCCCCAGACCTCCATGCCCCAAGGCCACCCTTTCCCACCCACCCCACAACTGCACCCTACATGGAGTAAAGCCAGGCTCGAGCATCAGTGCACCTGCCAGGCTCGCACAGGGCCTTGGCCCCAGCTGGCTGTGAGCAGATGGGCAGGCAGCCACCCAGCCCTGCCCCACCCCTCACACCCAGCCTGGCCTGCCCCATACCTTGAACACAAGCTCATCAGTCACCGCAAACGTCCGGTCCAGCTTCCCAGAGAGGGAGTTGATTTCCTTCTGAAGCTCCTTCGTGTCAGATAAGATCTGGCAGACAGCAGGACAGCCATGAGCCCATGTCTGTGGCCGGGGAGCTGGTCAGCTAAGGGTGCTTATGTGCATGCACTCACATCCAGACAGGGCCTGCGGCACTGCGTTGGGTGGCTGGGATGGACTGTGCGTGACTGTTCTGTGTCAGGGTCTGGCTGGACAGCTCTGCCCATCAGAGGGTATGAGGTCCCCATGTGGCCACACTATGCACGTCTGCCCATATGAGCCACCCCCCATGACCACAGCGGCACACCTTGGTGATCTCTTCCTTCTGCTTCCGGATATTGCCCACAATTTCCAGGATGCGCTGGGTATAAGCCAGCCGGGACATGTCTCTCGGCAGAGTCTCCAGCTCTGACACCTAGGCAGGGACATAGCAGGCACTCCCCCAGGACCTGCCCCCCACCCACTGGCACTGCCCAGGTTCCCCACACGGGCCCTACCAGCTGCTTATAGATCTCCTCCTTCCTGCGGGCCTCTTCAGCAGCTGCCCGGACACTCTGGTGCAGCTCCTGGATTTCTGCCAGCCTTCGAGAAGATTCCAGCTGCCAGGAGCCCACAGGCAGAAGACAGTGAGCAGAGCACAGGGATGGCCCCCTAGAGACGGATCAAACCTGCCCCTGCCCTACCTCCGGCCTAGGACCCCACCACCTACCTCTCTGCAATCCTGGAGCTTTCGGAGGTGGCGGTACTCAGCAAGGAGTGGGACCCGGTGCTTTTCCCACTGACCCGCCAAATGGATGACCCGCTGGGCACTACTTTCCACCACGAGCTGGCCAGAGCAGAGGGGTACACGTCAGGCAGGCTGGGCCCCTCCAGCCCCACTCTGCCCCGCCCTGCCCAGCCCCAGCCCCACCTGCAGCTTGGCGAGGTTGGCAGCCCCGTCGGGCAGCAGCTCCACCGCTCGGCTCTTCAGGCGCAGGGACTGCTCGTGCTCTGCCGTGCTGAGCTCGCTCTGCTGACACTCAGTCTCCACCTGGCACAACACGGACCCCAGCACCCTCACTGACCCCAGAAAGCCTGGGCCCAGCCAGCTTGAGCCCCACAGATGGCTATACGCCCCTCTAGCCCCTAAGGCTTCTCTGAGCCCTCCAGCCCCATGCAGAAGCCCAAGGGCTCCGAGGAGCCCCACAGCCCCTGCCCATACAGACCCACCTCACCCCATGGATGCCCCCAGCCCCTCACAGCCCTCCTGATTCTCACAGCTACCTATAAGGCCTCACTGATGCCCACAGGTGCCTCTAACTCCTACAGGCCCACAAAGCCCACATCCTCTCAACCCCACTGATTCTCCTGAACCCTCAAGAACCCCACGTCGTCCCCAATGTCCCCCACGAACCCTTCTGACATCTGAGATCTCTACAGGGCACCTCTCAGCCCCCTCGAGTCACTTGAACCCCTCTGGGCCCTGCTTCTGACCTGACCCCACCCACGGCCCCTCACTCACCTGCAAGAAGCTGACACCCAGCATCTTCATGTCAGCTTCAACCTCTTCAATGTTGCGGTTCACTCCCTCCAGCTGTTCCCGAAGAGACTCTAGCTCCTGTTCTTGAGCTGCCCACATGTCCTGGGAGGCGCAGGCCAGTGGGGTGGGGGTGTCAGGCCCAGTAGATAGGCAAGGAGGCAGGACACCCCCTACTGCTCTACTCACCTGCTCAGGCCGCCAGGAGGCGGCCGGCACATCTGACACCTGGGCTGCCTGGGCCTGAGGCTCCTAGGGGAGTGAGGAGAGGCACCCTGGCTGTCAGGGAAGGCCCTGACCCTCATGATCCAGCCTCAACCCCTCCAAAGAACCCCTCCCCCAGCGCTGTTACCACACCCACTCAGCCGCTGACAGGTGTCAGACGGTGACTACATGAGGGTAAAGGCAGTATCTGCGACCTCAGACTACAGTGTTTGCTCATGGAGAAACCTCCCTGACCCTGACACAGCTCCTACCCACCTGCCCCATCTCGCAAGCCCCAAATGCCATGAGAAGGATGGGGACCTCTCGGGGTGAGCGTCCAAGGAGAGAAGATATTCCCAGAGAAAAGTGCCTGCCAAAAGGTGGGGTCTGCACCAAGAGTACCCCTACACCCTTACATGGCTCCCACCTATCCACATTTTCTCCACTGAAGTCCCCAGGAAGCTAGGGGACCCCTCTGGATCCCCCCCACACAGTGGGGAAAGGGCCCACCTGGTGGGCACATGGGAACCTGTGTGGATAACAGTATGGCATTTGTACATAAAGCCACCCTCTGAGCCTGCCATGCCCCATCAGCACACCCATGTCCACTCGGGCCCACCCACCAGATGGAAGGTGAACTTCTCTGAATGTGTGAAGCGGGAGCCCTTGGGAGCACCATTCCTGGCCCCAACACCCCAGGCCTGCAGCAGCTCTCCCAGGTCTTGGGCTTGCGTGGGAGCCCCGAGTGGGCCCCAGCTCTGGCGCAGATGTTCAGCCAGGTGCTTCTGCAGCTGCTGCCGCTGCCCTCGTGTGTCCTCCTAGGAAGAGAATGCAGGAGAAATAGGAGGGCACAAAGGCCCTGCCTCCTCCAGGGGCCACCGGACAGGTGCTCCAGGCAAGTCACACCCACCCTCAAGCCCTCCCACTGAGGTGGGCCCCTGCCCTACTCTCCTGCCCCACTGGTCCAGGATCTCCCCAAGAACGGGGGTCTCCTCTTGCTCACAGCCACACTTCTCCCCACCCACTCACTCCCTATGCTGGAAAAGGACGTGGGAAGAGAGAGGAGTAAGCCTGGAGCCCCCAAATCTGAGAGAGACACAGAAAACGTATGTGGGGACACAGCAGAGACAGGGAATGAAAGAAGCTAGGCGAAGAAGGGGGCAGAGTCAGAGAGAGAGAAAGAGAAAGACAACAAAGGGACAAAAACAGAGATAGTTTTGAGACAAATGGGGAAATCTGATTATGAACTCAGTGTGGGCTGGTATTAAGAGATCATTGTTAATTTTGTTAGTTGTACAAATGGTCCAGTGGTTGTATTAAAAAATGAACATCCTCATGAGTTAAGAGATGCAGTCTTAAGTATTTAGAATTGAAATGACATGATGTCTAGGATTTGCTTTAAAACAATACAGCAGGCCAGGCATGGTGGCTCACACCTATAATCCCAGCACTTTGGGAGGGTGAGGTGGGAGGACTGCTTGAGGCCAGGAGTTCAAGACCAGCCTGGGCAACATAGTGTAACCCTGTCTCCACAAAAAATAAAATTAGCCAGGTATGGTGGCCTGTCCCCTGTAGTCCCAGCTACTTGGGAGGCTAAGGCAGGAAGATGGCTTGAGCCCAGGAGGTCAAGGCTGCAGTGAGCTATGATCATGCCACTGCACTTTAGCCTGGGCAACAGAGTGAGACACTGACTCTAAAAAAAAGAGAGAGAGAAAAAATAATACAGCAAAAAAGAAAAAGTTAGGGGGAGAACAGATGAAGAAAGATTGGCAAAATGGTACATTAGAATATTCTCTCTACTTCTGTGTTTGAAAATTCCTGTAAGGCCGGGCGCGGTGGCTCACGCCTGTAATCCTAGCACTCTGGGAGGCCGAGGCGGGCGGATCGCTCAAGGTCAGGAGTTCAACACCAGCCTGATCAAGAGTGAGACCCCGTCTCTACTAAAAATAGAAATAAATTAATTGGCCAACTAAAAATATATAGAAAAAATTAGCCGGGCATGGTGGCGCATGCCTGTAGTCCCAGCTACTTGGGAGGCTGAGGCAGGAGGAT